>VDFB02210623.1:0-12741 GCA_007258455.2 Sequoia sempervirens | reverse complement strand
TTGTTTAAGCTCCATTAATATATTTTTCTTACCCCATTTAGATAAAAATTTCATTCCAACATGTAATTAAAAGCAATACACTCCCACCTTTACGAGAAAAAATATTTTAGTTCTAAGAACCCACACAATGGCTCCTTCTTCATCCCAGCCTCTTTAGAGCCCAATTTTTCTTTATCCTTACCTTGATCCACCTTATTTTATTCCAATCTAAAATAATACATCCCTCAAGAAACCTCACAAGAAGATGGATTATTTGAGATTAAGATATTTGTTATATTGATCTAACCTCACTAAATTTAAGAGCATTAGATAAAGAGATTATAAGATTTAGTATAGTCATAAGGAGAGATAATCTATTTAATTATAAGTATTTTAAAAATTCCTTTATAGAGGTTAGGAACCCACTTTATCCCTCGAAGACCTCAATTCTTAACATCAATGGAGAAGGAAATTTTCAATTGAAAATGAACCTCAAAAGATGACTCTATTAATTCCTCATTGATCCTATCAAATCCATATAAAGGATAAGGGTACTAAAATAATATCCATATATATATCCTTTTAAGAAAAACTCCTTCCGCATATACAAAATTAATTATTCACTCTCCAATATTAAGAATTTTTCCTCAAAGGAATAAAGAAAACCTTATAAAAAGTTATTGTTGATAGAAAGAGGAAAAACCATAGATATATTCCCCATTGAATGGGAAGCATATAATTTGAATGCAACATATTCATAATCTATATTTTTGAAAACTAAGATCTAGAAGACAAAGTGATCTGCATATGTATTTTGGAACTAAAACTCCTAAATTCATATCAATTGGTGTAAAGGGTGTTCAACTTTATTCTAATTTTCTCACCATCTCTTCCAGCAATCCCTAATTATTTTATTTTTTTCCTAAATCTCTATATTTTAATATTATAGAGGGAGGCCTTGCAAGTGAATCCATATAGTTCACATTTTTCTTCTTTTCTAAAGAAATTAAAGTTAGCTCTCAACATAGAACAATTAAACTTATTACTTTTTATTTTCACTGAATAAATTTCCAAAACAAATCCATTTTATTTATTCTTGCAATAAATAACAAAGAAACCTCTTGATAGAGAAAAGAGTTACGTCCCTTTTAGTCAATTTTCTTCCACTCATCTTGTGATAACTTCTATGGAAATAGATAATGCAGGATAAAATTGATGAAAGTAATCCTTTATAAAAGAGAAGAAGAAGACAGGAGGAAATCATACCCATCCTTTTAAGGTTCACTTTCTTTAGCCTTAGCTATAATAGCCCTCAAAATTTATTTCCAATGCCCCTTGATAGTTGCCTTCCATTTCATTCGTAATTGGCATGGTGTTCACGCTCATAGTTAGACAACAACAACAAAATTATTAATTCAAAAAATTGACCAAGGTAAGGTATCCTCTACATGAAGATCTAATATCTTACTCATGATCATTTATGTTGGAAATTTTCCTTCAAAACCATCCATTAACATTGTTTCCATTGAGCAAATCTCTAGATTATCCTCCTTGTAGGTACACCTATCCTAACAACTATTTCCCACAAAGGTAACTAGACATCTCTCACTGTCTTTATGATCCCCTTTATGCATTTCCTTCAAAATGAAAATACTTATATAAATCTCAATTTGACCAATCAAAATTCATTTTTAAAATTGATACATTTAAAATAATTGTTAGAAATGACACTATATAGAGGACTTTTGTAATTGAAGGAAAGTGGTTAAATGGGTCCACAAATTAAAATGAATACATTTGTGTTTCCTTTACTTCATCTAATCATAGGTCCATTATGTTACACAACTATCTTTTTTAATAACATTGTAAAATAATAACTAGTAAAGTATAGTACATGTGAATTAAATCCATATACTAAATATAAACATATTGCACTACAATATTGTGTGATGCTAGTGCAATTCAAGATCCAAAGGCCTTAATAGGCTAATGAATCAAGTAGCAATATGAAATTTTAAATAACAAAGAAAATTTATACTTTATTCATGTAAAAATGAACCATTAGAACAAGAGTGTCCTAACATGCATTCAAATATCCCTCATATATTCCCTAGCTTGAAAGCCTTACAACTTACATGCTCTTAACCAAAAATTCTTCTATAACCTTGTATTGAAGCCCTTAACTTCTCAACTCTCTGAATTCTAACTCAAGTAGCCCAAGTCTTCCAGTAGAAGTTGTCTAGAAAGATCATCCCATACCAAGAATGAAATCCCAATTTAATGCTAAATGTTTAGAAGGTGATAGCCACTCCATATTTTGGAGTGATGGGACATGTGTCAAGTCCTTATAGGCCTCATGGATATGTATGCAATTCATTAAAACTAGTTCTCACACTTTTTTTTACTTTTTGATAGTTATAAAAATATGTGGGTCATCAAGACATGTCCTTATGATTAATTTATTTATTTTGTAATTTCCTCATTTTTATTTTTAAGTTATAGTTATCTTTAAACTTCTTCTTTTATATAATATAAAACACTTTCAAATTCTATTATTGGGTCTGACTTGTTTATTTTTTCCTTGGTATTATCTTATTGTTTTTTAAGTCTTTTCTCTTTCTCCTACATCTTACCCTTTATTAAGACTTGTTCTGCAATCTCATCTCATTTTTTTCCTCTTCTGATGATGGATCACTGAGTGTGATCCGAAACGTCGACAAAAAAATTGACACAGTTGAATCCAAAAGCTAAATCTTAGTATATTCATAAATTATTCATAAGTCAAGAAAAATTACTTTGCATTGTAGACTGGGTTAAATATTTATGGAAGGACTGACAACGAAAAAGGACTGTCATTCGTACTTTTCTATAACTGTTTTAATGTATGAGCATGATGAGGCATATCCATGCCCCAGTACATTTCTAGGGCTAGATAGACACTGCCCATGATGGGCTCTCTGCCAAGTCGCCGCAGGAACAACTTAAAATATCTTAAACAAAGCATATTGATAAAATTTGCAAGTACTAATAAATTTAAGAATGAACATTTTATTAAATTGGGTTTCATAAGTTAATTATTTTTCAAGATTTCTTAACTCATAATATTAAAAACAAGTTACTTGCTCTAATTTCCATCAATTTTAATATAAATTTATTGGCTCTGGGAAAATTCATGAAAAATTAACCGTATTAATATTTTTTTAATATATCTTTGGAAAACTTTGATTAAAAATATATATATTAAAAAATATTAATGTGGTTAATTTTCCATGGCTTGAGTTTGTCATGGAAATGAGTTTTCCCACATTAACCGCATTAATATTTTTTTAATATATTTTGGAAAACATTGATTAAAAATATAATATTAAAAAATATTAATGGGGTTAATTTTCCATGATGGTGAATTTGTCATTTGTCATGGCGGTGAATTTTTCTTGATTGTGAATTTGCCATGGCGGATGGCAATGAATTTGTCATGGCAGTGAATTGCTGAGGTGAATTTTCAGTAGATGAAATAACATTTAGTTTCATATCATTAATATATGTTTTACAAATAGCTATTATTGAAAAGTTATATGAGAGAAATTATTTTTGAAATTATATATAAGAGAGAAGAAAAGAATGCAAATTAAAAAAAAAAAAAAACTAGTCTAAAAAAATTAGATCTAAAATGTATGAACCAAAAAAAATCAAATATTATATCAACAAAAATATTTTTGAAGAAAAACAATCATTTCTTATATTTAAAAAATTGTAAGGTTGTTTTGTGGTAATTTTAAATACTTGTTGAAAGAGGAATGATAATAGATAATGACACTCTAATATTAAAGTTAATGGAAAAGATGATGTTTTTAAGTATATTTTTAAGATAAATAATTGAAAAGATCAAAATAATAATATAATGAGGTTTAATAATTACATCATGCCATCCAATAACATCAAGTATTCTTATGTCATGACAGGGCATAAACATAAATAAAAACCTCTTAACTTAAAATTAATCAATATGTACAGATCAAATAATTAATCTATTAAAAAATCTTTAAAGAGTCTAGGATTTTTTAAAAATAAAAGTTAAAATTATTGCCCAAATAATTATAATTAAAACTATAATTGCCCTAAATAAATATTTAAATAAAATATAAGAAAAAAATCAAATCAAATGAAAATGAACCCCTTAAAAAGCATTCTATTTATTAGAAAAAAAATTATTGTATACTTTTCTTATTATTGATTTTTTTACCTCTCACTCTCACTAATAAAACTAACCCACTTATAAATTTCATTTTTTATTTATATCTTTAATTATTAGAAACATATGAAAACTTGTGTAGGGGTTGGATTGGCTAAAAGCATCCTATTGAAAGTAAATGGTCACAAGGTCCAATCCCTCCATCCATGCAATACCATAGGATATAATTTATTTTAAAATAGATATTTTAATACATATAAACTTTGTAAATAGTCTATTAAATAATTAATTTACTCTTAAATAGATTTAATATATTTTAATACATAGAAACTTAGTAATATTATTTTAATCAAATTACAATGATAACATAACATTTATTTTTAAGAGTTACACATTTAAAACATTAATTATTTTCAACCATTTTTATTATGATTTATGGTTTTGTTTTACTAGTATAACATTTACAACATAATTTACAGAACTTCCACTTTACATCTTAAAAAGCTAAAGTAATTAATTAAAATATTTTATAAAATAGATAATTAGTTAGAAATATTTTTTGAAAAAAAAGCAATTTGTTTTTTTAAAGATCTAAACAGATATTAGAACTCCAATCCAATAAAGCAAGGATAGATAATTAATTGGAAATCACAATTTTAGAAAAAAGCAGTTTGTTTTTCTAAGATTTACATAATTTACAGAACTTCCTCTTTACATCTTAAAAAGCTAAAGTAATTAATTAAAATATTTTATAAAATAGATAATTGGTTGGAAATATTTTTTAACAAAAAAACAATTTGTTTTTTTAAAGATCTAAACAGATATTAGAACTCCAATCCAATAAAGCAAGGATAGATAATTAATTGGAAATCACAATTTTAGAAAAAAGCAGTTTATTTTTCTAAGATTTAGACATATTAGAGTAACATACAAAAATTAGAAAAGCTGCTTTTTCAATCCAAAATTAGTTATAAGAGTTCTTCCATCTTCCAATTGGGGAGCATTAAGAACTAGAGTCGCTGGAGCCTGGAACACAGTCTTCTAGGAAGAAATTTATGCTAAACTCTTGCATTTGGTTGGCTGTTTTCCCATTCAGATATATTCTTAATTGTTTTTAACTTTACTAGCAGAATAATGGATCATATTAGAGAAAGTGAAGGGCTAACCGACGAAGACAATAGATCAATGACTCTAGATGGCACCCAGCTACTCTTTCTGGGCTGCCCAGTTGATAATCCTCTTGAGTTTGAACAGTTCTGTTGTGAAGTCTATATTCTTCCAGAACATGCTTTGTTTATTAAATTGGGATTCTATTTCTTACCTGGCGTGCAATTGGATGAAGAGGAGCTTGCAGCTTTCCTCCTAGAAAGCTTTGTGCATACAGAGAATCATGGTTTTCTCCAAGCTAATGCAGAAGTCAATGGGGGCCAGGCAGTGCTTTTAGTGGGCACCGAAGAACAGTTTGAACATCCTGACATGGCATATTTTATCCTGAATAATACAGCAGAGGTTATCTTAGTGGAAGATCTTCCTGTGGAGGATAATATAGCAGAAATTATAATGGGATCTGATGAAGATTCTGTTGAAGGCAACAGTGAGCATTTAAATGAGGAAAGGCTAATCTCACATGATCTAGTTGAAGAGTTTGATGAACATCAGAATTTGATGGATGCAGAGAACGATGATAGTTTTGGGAATGAGATGGAGCAAAATATTTTTGATAATTCCAGGAATGAGATGGAGCAAGATGATTACATGTACTATTTGCATTTAAATCTGAATATGTCAGTCCATATTGTGCAGTCTGCTCTTGCTGATGGCAATGAACAAAGACTGACCTTAGATGAGCATTTTCTGCATGGTGAATTCCTAGATGGTATTATGAGCAATGCAATGGATTATTTTGTGGATTCATTTTATTTTGATGAAGGTAATCAGCAAATGGAAATCCCAACAGAAGCTGCTGCAATCAACGATGAAGAGGCTGTAAAGATTTTGGGATCACCCAATGAAGAAATAAATTATGATCCTGAGAATGTCTGTGCAATTTGCTTGGACCCAATGGAAAATGGTTTTGGGGATGTGAAACAGTTGCCCTGCAACCATATGTACCACTACAAGTGTATTCTAAGATCCACTAAAATTAAAAATCAGTGTCCCATATGCCGTGGGAAATATGACTCTAGGGAAAGCTTGACAAAGTGAAAACCATAATAAATATTTATTGTGTTTATACACCTGTTGTTGATTACTACTAGCACGTTTGAGTGTGATGTAGTTGTTCAACTTATTGTAATTTGAACATTTCTTAAATTTATCCATTAGAATGTTACGTCGGATAAAGGATGATGTATAATTATGAATTATTTTACTATGAAAAATTATATGGTATATAATGGTCCCAAATGTTATGTGTTCTATGGAAGAACATGTTTAAATGTTATGCATAAATGATGATCTGTGAGCTTGCCTCTGACTAGCGCTTGAATCCTCATAGAATGTAGCAGCATTAGCTAATTTGCCTTTTTAAGGCACATAATTCATGGAGAAAGGTTTTGGATTACATGGGTAATTTATTTCAAACACTTTGGTTTATGAAATATGAACTGATTTTAAATGTTTCTCTTTATAGTTAGTGTGATTTTGAGTTATCAAGGCTTAGGCTAAAATGCTATCGATGCTTGCTTGAGTTTAAAGTTTGGCTAAAAAATTCTGCTGCATTGAATACACAGGAGTAGCCATTGGCTACGCAGTCCCAGTCAAAGCTGAATAACGCTGCATACCTAAAAGAGTTTGCCTAGGATAGTATTTATGCATACCCAAAAGGGTTTCCCTGGGATAACATTATTCCTTCCACAACTTTTGGGTAACTACTAGTTTATAACCTAGAAATCATATTTTCAGAATGGGAACCTAATAAATTGGAGTAACATTTGAGGCATGAGTCTCCCAGCTTAAGATAAAAAATTGAGCTTTTGTATATGTAACATGCCATGAATGATCTGAGCTCTGCTCTCTTTAAAATTTGCCCATCTTGTTCCTTAGGCCAAGTGCTATAGAATACTGCAAGCAGGTTTATTTTAGTGTATTTCCTGCACCGTTTCTGAAATTTTTCATGCTTATTGTCTTAACATGCAGTTAGTTTTCTGTTTCGAATGTGGCCTATCCTCAGATACCTCATGTTTATTTTAGTATATTTCCTGCACCTTTCTCAAATTTTGCATGCATGGTAAAATAAATTTGGTAGTCTATTTTCCCCTTTGGTTTTTCTTCATTATTGTCTTAAGTCCAGTGTTCCATGGGGACGCGTCCCCCCCAAAAAAACCCACGTTTCCTAGAGGGGGACGTCTCGGAGACTTGGGGACTTGGTGGGGACGTCCCCTACCAGCCCACCACCTGCGCCCCCATCCCACCACCAGTGTCACTGTCTCCAAGACGCCACTAGGACTTCAAGGATGCTGGGGTGTCCTCAAGACATTTAGGGGACTCCTAGTTGTCTCCAAGATCTATAATTCTTATACTTATACATCTTTTTATAACTATTTTTTCAAGTACTATATGTATTTCAGCACCCTGCCGTCCCCCCGCCGCCCCCAAACATAGACCCCTCGTCCCCGCGTCCCCAAAACGTGTCCCCCCTGTCCCCCCGTTCCCATCCCTGAAACCCCGTGGAACACATACAGTTAGTTTTCTGTTTTGAATGGCCTATCCTCAGATACCTCACATTTATTTTAGTATATTTCCTGTACCTTTTCGAAACTTTGCATGCATGGTAAAATAAATTTGGTAGCCTATTTACCCCTTTGGTTTTTCTTCATTATTGTCTTAACATGCAGTTAGTTTTCTGTTTTGAATGGCCTATCCTCAAATACCTCACGTTTATTTTAGTATATTTTCTGCACCTTTCTGAAACTTTGCATGCATGGTAAAATAAATTTGGTAGCCTGTTTTCCCCTTTGGTTTTTCTTCATTATTGTCTTAACATGCAGTTAGTTTTCTGTTTTGAATGGCCTATCCTCAGATACCTCACGTTTGTTTTAGTATATTCTCTGCACCTTTCTGAAACTTTGCATGCATGGTAAAATAAATTCGGTAGTCTATTTTCCCCTTTGGTTTTTCTTCATTATTGTCTTAACATGCAGTTAGTTTTCTGTTTTGAATGGCCTATTCTCAGATACCTCACGTTTATTTTAGTATATTCCCTGCACCTTTCTGAAACTTTGCATGCATGGTAAAATAAATTTGGAAGCCTATTTTCCCCTTTGGTTTTTCTTCATTATTGTCTTAACATGCAGTTAGTTTTCTGTTTTGAATGGCCTATCCTCAGATACCTCACCTTTATTTTAGTATATTTCCTGCACCTTTCTGAAACTTTGCATGCATACCAAAATAAATTTGGTAACCTATTTTCCCCTTTAGTTTTTCTTCATTATTGTCTTAACATGTAGTTAGTTTTCTGTTTTGAATGGCCTATCCTCACATACATCACGTTTATTTTAGTATATTTCCTGCACCTTTCTGAAACTTTGCATGCATGGTAAAATAAATTTGGTAGCCTATTTTTCCCTTTGCGTTTTCTTCATTATTGTCTTAACATGCAGTTAATTTTCTTTTTGAATGGCCTATCCTCAGATACCTCACATTGCAGTTTAGAAGATAGTAAATCAAATAAGCACTTTCCAAGCTACAAATTTTTCAATATATAGCATTTTAGTCATGTTACTATTCAATCCCACCATGCCATGGAATTTTACTTCCATCTTGTAGAATTGATTCAGTAAATGCCCATTAGGAGATTAATGATGCTTCTGACGGACCATTTTATGATTTTTGTAGGGACTTGGAATTGCATGTTTCAGTTTGGCATATATGTTTGTCCATGATGGGCTTGTTCATCTACATTTTCCTGTTGATCCAATTGCTGATGTTCCATATCTGAACAAGTTAGGAGCTGCCAATCAGGTTTGTGCTTAAGAAGCATCTTCTTGTAGCTCAAGAGGTCTATCTAGATTTGTGTAATTGCGATTTACAACTGCAGCTTCATTATGTAGACAAGATTAATGGTATACCAATATGGTCTCTTTCTTGGACCTCAGGTTGTGTGCTTCTTAATTTGTAATTGTCATTCACTAATTCATAAAGTTGGAGTTTTAGATGTGCAAGGAATTGAATTTTTTATTTAGATTGAGTTGATTTCTACAGAACTAGAAAAAGTGGGTGCTCATGAAGATCCAGAAAATCCGCTTTGTAATAAAAAGAAGACGTCCAGAGCTCTCAGTGAAGGCAAAAAGGCTCAGTAATGATGACTGATCTCTGGCATACACAATATATATTTAGTTAGTATAACTGTATCACATTTGCACTGGTTTCCCAACCCCTGTTTTAAAGGGTCCTAAAAAAATTATCATAGGGTACAAGTAGTAATCCCTCGAGGTTTGGCTTGTTTACCTGGGATTTGCTCTGTAAAGAGATTCTGAGCAAATGAATGGAAAGGAGATTTTGAAGAGGTTGTGTAGATTTTACATCAGAAACAAGAAAGGAAATTTCAACTATTTAGTTATTAATTATCCCATAAGAATATATACTACTCAAATTCATGGTTTGATATAATGGTCATAAAAGAGATTGGATAAGGTAAAAGTTAATCATGCTCTTGAAAACTTAGGGATATTTGTGAAATATATTTCACATGCATTGCAATTTAGGCTTAGATTTTTTAAACCAATTTCAGAACAATACACTTTCTAGAGATGTTTCAAAACCATTACTCCATAAACTTAACTTGTATCATGCATAGGGGCGTGTAGTGATTTGGACTTAGCATAAATTTATTAAATTCGTATGATCATTTATATAGGTAGTAAAGTCAGCTTGAGTGACATCCATGACATAAGTATGGTATATATTGAAGTTAGTGGATATTTTATTATCATCATATTGCGGATTCTATTCTTATTTTAAGATTTTTGGACATTTATCCTCTTAAAGTGATTGATTATTATCAGGAATTATCAAGTATTTGTGAAATATTTCTCTTCATATTCTTCTATTTGAAAAAATGTTTTATTACAAGTGTTATCAAAGCATGATCAAGTGGCATCTGAGAGGCAATGAACAAGATGATTTTTTTATTTAGGTCATGTTGTGAATCATATATCTTTTTCAATTTGATGATTTTAATTTTTCTATAATTTGGAGAATAGATCAAGAACATATTAAAACTACTACAGTCTAGATTTGAAATCATTTCAATTAGTTTTAAAGGATTTATTGTGAAATTAGGGTTTTCACTAACTGAATTGTGTGGAGATATTTTTAGAAAAGTGAGTTCTAGGAAAGAGTAAGTTACAACAAAAAATTTAGCTTATTTTATTTTATTTTGAGTAATTCATTGTCAAAAATATTTAAACAAATCATAATAGGGCCACAAACAAGATGCTAAGACAAAAATTCTTAGGCACTAGGTAAAAGTATTAACAAAGAGGATGTAATTTTGGAGTTAGACTCAAGTGGAACTTCAAATTTGATGTCATCTTTAATGGATGGAATTTTTCAACAATAGGAATCAAGGTATGCAAAATATGTGAAGTAAAATTATAATAGGAGATATGACAAGTATCAAGTTTGAAATGAAAGGAGAAATGACTAGTGTCAAGGAAATAATATTACAACTTCAAGACCTTATCAAGATGATATCTCTAACAACCATGTGCATGACATGTGGTTTTCATCTATCAAAGTAGATTGCCTAGACAAGCCAATCTTGATTCAAATGCTAGTGTCCATTTGGGATCTCAAAATCCACTAACTTAAGATGGAGTGTGTGTAGAAATTGACAATGGATTCTTTAAAATGGAATTGAAGCAATTTATTTAGTATCAATGGCTTTGTACTCAAAAGAAGAAGAAGGGTCTTTAGAGGAGAGGGTCATAGTTGCCAACAAGCAACAATTCATAAGTATAAGAGATAGGATCACTCCAACATAATTATCTCCTTCGCCTACTAGACCAACCCCTCAACAAATTGAAGAGAAGAGAAAAAGATTTATGATTTACTTGTGATAGCAAGTAAGTCAACATAAGTGTGGAGAAAAGAAATGGTTATATATTGAAGTTGTCAATGAAGAAGAAGGGTGTTGCCACAATAGTATGTTCCACTTTTGGGACAACTTGATTTTTGCTTGAAATCACATGTTTTTTAAAAATATTACTAATTTAATCCTTGAGGGGTTCAATATAAAGGGTTTTAATTGAAGATGGTTGGAAAAGACCCCCTTAGATCAAACCCCCTCTAGATAAAACCCCTCTAGTGGGTATGTGCAGGATCATCATGGAAAAAATAGGCCCTTAAGTGGCAATAAAAATTCAGAAAAATCAGAGTTAGGCAACTTGACATAAAAATTTGAATAAGTTATCTATATTATTTCAAAAATATGTAAGAATAGAATCTGTGGAAAATTGAATGTAGTTTCTAAACTACTAAGTTTATTTTATTTTTTAAAGTCTATTTGGTGAAATTTGAAATTTCAATGCAATAGTACTTAAATTCAGGAAAAATAAGTAGGTGTATGTCCGACCACCCTAACCACAATAAATGATAATATTTTTTTATAATATTTTATATAAGTAGAGGACTCATGTCCGATGTGATGCATATTTTTTTGTAATTTTTTTTCAAGTAAATAATTAATTATGAATTTTTATTACAACTTTTAAAAAATATAAAACTGTATGTCCTACCACCTTAACTTGGTCAAAACTTCATGAAATTCAATTTTTTTAATCCTATAGTATGAAGCATAGAATGTGACGCGATATTTTGGATTCAAAAATATGATACCGCTTTGAAAGTTATAGATGTTTTTCAATCAGCCTATCAATCAGGACTTTAGTCGTAATTCTAATAGAAAATGAATAATAATTATTTATTAAATTCAAAGTAAAGAATAATTTATATTGGTGGAAATCTGAGAGTCTCCTCTACAAACCCTTTTTGTTTCATCAATTTTGACTAAAAATAAAGTCGTCAGCCACATTGACGAAGTCTAGAAAAACAAGGCAAGTTGTCAAACACGTTTTTTGTGTTGACTTCTTAGGATTGGCATGTCCAAGCCAAATACCAAAGCAAGCCCGAGGCTAATCCCTAGGCAATAAATTCTTTGTCAAAAATATCGAATATATGTTTCAAATTGGATATCTGTTTCAAATCGAATATCCATTTCAAATTGGATATCTATTTTGAATCGGATATCCAATTTAGTTTATATATGATTTTAAAAAATGTTTTACACTTTATAATATATGATTTAGAAAATGCAATAAATATTTTATAGTTTATTTTAATATATCTAGTTTAGAATATACAATATAGTTTATAATTTAATACATAATATATTATATTATTATGTATAATATTTAAATATTATTTCTATATTTTAGTTAATGTATATATATATTACTAATATATAAAATATTATATAACTAATTAATATTACAAACATATAAAATATTTAAATATTATATCTTTCCCTCTCTCTCTCCCATTATTCCCTCCTAATTCTCTCTCTCCTC
>VDFB02210622.1:0-10160 GCA_007258455.2 Sequoia sempervirens | reverse complement strand
AGAGTAATAAAAAAATGGTTAAGGAAAGAGAAAGGATTCCTATGAGAAGAGGTCTTTCATTTGTAGTAGGACTTATGAAGAACCTCTTGAGGGAGCATTCTCTTACCTTCCATAATCTTAGTGATGGTCATCTTTCATCTAGGAAAATATGGAGTTGGTTGTGAGCCCGACATTATCAACTTTCCCAATCAAGTTGAATTACTTAGACTACAACTAGTAGAGGTCAATTCTAGTACATTAGTACACCTCTAGTTGGTGTTAGATCTTAGGGTAGTAGCTGGATTTAGAAGAAAAGAGATTGGATTTGGCGGCAATCTCAACGTGATTGTATCGATCAACCAACCCAAAGTTTATAGTCTATGGTTAACAAGGATAGTGTTTAGTAGTTTAATGCTCCTTTAGGTGATAGAGGATTTAGTAAGGGTATAGGATATTTCGCTTGTGGCCAATAGGGACACATACTATGATAGTGTCCCAATAAGGGCACATTAGGTTATACTCAGAGGTCAGTGGCATCAGAGCTAACTATTGGAGATACGAGTAGGTTCCACATAGTGATTGCAACAATTGATGACCATCAGGTAAAGCATCTAGGCACAAATGTGGAGACTACAGATACAGGATAATGGAGCTATATCCCTATTTGTTTGTAGCCTTCCAGGAGTAAGCCTGATCCTAGGGGGGAGGATGTAGTACCCCTCCATTTTTCTTATGTTTTCCTGATAGTGTGTTTTTACTTTGATAGATCTTGATACTTTGTTTTTGTTATATTTGATCGTTGACAGTGGAGTGATGATGGATTTATTTTATGATGTGATGATACACTATTTGTATGGTGATTATTTGTGACATGCGTTATGTTAGCATAGATGCTTATTTGAGATGATATTAATATATATGCTTATTGTAGTTTAATTGATAATTTATTTCGTCAGTTTGTTGTGACATTGTATTGGTGAAGAGAACGGTATTGCATCACTCGCTTGTGAGTGCCCTGTGATTTCCATGTTTTTCTCTTCACGGTGTATTTGAATTATGATGTATATACATGTACGATGTTTGTTTGATTGTAGGATTGTAGGTACATGACATCAACTCAACCTGGTTTCATAGGTCTGAGTGTGTCTAGGTTCAATGGTATTATTGATTGGGAGATAGTAACGAGGTTTTTCCTATTCTAGCCACAAACCTAGTCATAGTGTGTCATTAGTTTATGTCCGGTATGTTTGGTTGTCACGCCTACGTTTTCCTTATCAATTGTTATTTATTTATGCAAGTTTTATTTTATGAAATTAATGTTAGATTAATATTCTTAATGATTTAGTGCTTATTTAATTAATTTTATATAATGTTGTTAAATTTATTGTATTTTATTTTATTAATTAAATTAATTTATTTGGTAAAAAAATTTATTCCTTATGATTAAATTTATTTTATTGATTAAATAAATTAATTGATCAAATTTACTTATTAAGTGAAAAGATTAAATATAGTTTAGATGCTATTATGTGAATTGGAATTTTAAATTTGCATAAAGTAAATGATATTAATTTTTGAATTTTTAAATTAATTAAATAACATAAATTCTTTATAATTATCAAAAGAAAATATCTGAAAGTTAGTTAAAATATATTTTAGAATAGCCATGTGTGTGAGTAAAATTGAATGCAAAACTCCTGTTGAAAAATTATTCTCGGAGAAAATATTGGCCATAACTATGAAAGGCAAGAAGTCACTTCACAGAAAGAGGAAGAAAGAGAAAATGGGTTGGGAAATTGTTTTGGGGGTTTTTGGTTAAAATTGGAAGAAGTTCTCGGGAATATTTTTGGCTCAATAATTTGCATCTTTCTAGAAGTGGAGATTTTGGAAAGGGCTTTGGAAATTGAACTCTGAAGGCGAAGCTTTGCTCCAACTTTCAATTCTTCAAGCTACAGAAAAATAGGTTCCTTTGTTATTTAGTTATTTATTTTGTTGATTTGAAAAGTGTAATACCCCTCTGTTTTGGCTCTTTGATCGGCATTGTTCTTCCCTATTATGATTGTGTCTGATTATGCTTTGACTTTGGAACTAGGTTGCTTTTGATTGCAATTGTTATACAATGTGGATGTTATATTTTGATGTGATGTTATCCTGATGTTACCTTTATGGCATGTTTTGGATTAACTTAGAAGATATTTGATTTAACGATGTTTTATGTTGTTGATCATGTTATTGATGTTAGATGCGTCAGTTAGTGATATTGTATTGGTGAAGGGGACGGGATTGTATCACTCGCTTGCGAGTGCCCTACGATTCTGAGATTTCCTCTTCACGGTGTGTTTGATCATATTATATATATATTTTGCACATTCGACATGCTCTTTGTTGCAGGTTGGTAGGTACATGACATCGACTCCACCTGGTTTCCAGGTTTGAACGTGTCCATTGACTAATGGAAATCGATTGAGAGATAGTAGCTAGGTTTTCCATGCCAAGTCGTCACCCTAGTCATAGCGTGTTGTCGAGTTGTCGTCGGGGTTAGTTGTTTTAATTTGGCCAATCTCCCCTTGAGTATTTATTTAATTTCAAAGTTTAAAGTTTATTAAATGCTAAGTGTAGTTTAATTTGTGATTAAATATATTTAGTTGCAATGTTGAAATACGATTTATTTTATTGATTTATTTGATTTAATTAATAAAATAATTATTGGGTTATTGATTGATTTGATTAATTAATAAAAATTAAATTGAGTTAATGATTAAATTAGATTAATGGTGAAATATTAATTAAAATAGTTGTTTCGGCGTTATTTTATATTAGTTTCAAATTTAAATTGGAAATGGAAATTATAGTGGATATTAAGATTTAATTAAAATAAAAATAAGAATCTTGTTTGAATAGTTACAGTTAAATATAAATAAATAAATAAATAAATGTTAATGTGTTTTAATTCCACTTTTGAAAAATGGTTGAGAAAATATTTATTTGCAACTTGGAAATGCTTTTGTTTTAAATGAATTTGAAAATGCATAAGTTTTGAATTAAAAAATTAGAAATTGGTTTTATGAATTAAAAATTCGAAATTAGGTTTTGAATTAAAAATTAGAAATATTCCCATGTTTTTTAAAAAGATATTTTGGTGAGTGGGATTTTTAGGGTTTTTGACCACTTTGGGGAAAAACCCTATTTTGGGGAAAATGATATCTCATTAATTTTTCAATCTTTCAATTTGGGGAAAAGGAGGCTTGGCTATGTTTTTGCTTGGAATTGTGAAGGAGATGGAGATTTTTTGCTTGAGTTGGATTCAATGGAAGGATTGGAAAACACCATGGTGAAGGCTTCAAGCTTTGGAGGAAAAATCAGGTTCCTCTTTGATCTTGCTTGTTTCAATTTGAAAAGAATTTAAATCAGAAGCCACTGCAAGTAACCCCAAAGGACTAAAAGGGAATAATTACATCAATTTTTTTTTTTTTTTAAAAGATAACATAACATACATGTAATACACATTAATTCATGACATGAATTTCATTTAAATATATTCATTTGCACATACATCCCTTGGGGTACACGAGGAGTCATTACGTAACTTAGATCCCCACAATGACAATAAAGAATAAAAGCCAAAGATATAATTCATAACAAAGTAAACATTAACAATTATAACACATACATGAAAATTCATTGATAAGAAACCATCTGAGTACATAAATACAACATATACATAATTAACTTAACACATTGAATAACAATTGCCATGGCCAATATCCACACCAAGTTAACATTACATTACAGTACAACGTTTAAGAAGTACAATGATACAAAGTGTTTCCAACATAAATGGAAACCATACACAAGAGTCATGATACAAATGAAGAGATGAATACAAAGCATCATAACTGGCTCCAAGACCAATACAACTCTAAGTCACTGCAACTGCACCAATCCGCACCTCTCGATCCTCGATTGGGGACCCAATGGGGTGCTTAGCACGTTCCACCTGACCATGTGAGTCTGAAGACCCACCCCCCATGCTAGGAGCTGACAAGAAGAGTCCTCAACCAAGAACATCCAAACACGGAATCACAAGACTCAACCATACAAAAGTATCATAAAACACAAGGATTACAAGAGACAATATAATAACTTAAAGTCACAAATCCCAACACATAAATCAAAGCATTGACCAATAAACAAGTAACCAAAGGATAATCATGAAACGCTTCCAAATCAAACTAAATTAATAAACATAATACAATTCCAAATTGCAACTAAACAATCAATAACATCATATCACAGTACCATAAAAGTACAAGGTCATAAGTCAAATATCAATGAGATCATACAAGACCACAAAATATACTAAAGATGTATAAAAACAATAATCAATTTAAATCAATTCAAAACAACAATGTAAACCAACTCCCATAACCTACTTCCAGAGGAACACAATAAAGTAAAACACATGGGCAACTAGGGAAGAGTGTCATCACATAGCCTGCATGGGTTCTCCTGGCCCTTCCTCCAAACTGAGGCGCCGGCCCCCATCTATGGATCTCCTGGCCCTTCCTCCTACTTGAGGTGCCGGCACCATAGGGTAGCTCATGCGGAGCCGATAACCTCTCATGAGGACGAGGTTATGACCTTGCCAACCACTGCCTTCTCAGCCTTCCATTAGTCTGTGAAAGCACTAATGAAGACGAGGCATCCATTTTTAAATCTTATAATGATATTACTACCCAACCCTCCTAAGTTAATTATTAGGTTTTCACTTGTTTACTAACTCACTCGTGGGTTCTCCTGTGCCCTTCCCCTTAAACGGGGCGCCGGCCCCCACGAGGAGCCACTCTCCCTAGAGACCCAACAACATAAAAACCAAGGGTTGTACCATCATAATCTGAACAAAGAATCACAACATAAAAGCATGTGAGGCATTACCCATCTCGCTAACAAGTACAACATCAGAGTCTTACAAAGTTCCATACAACCCTTCCAGAATAATGAAACCAAAACACTTGCCACATCAAGGGCACATAAAGAGAGAACATCAACTGACAATCAACTCAAGCCTCTGGAAGATTCTCAAAAATTCCACATGAAAGAACTGACAACAATAATTGCAAGGCCACAAGAACTATTCTCAATTCCAATATAATGAGTAAATACACCAAAATAAGATCAACAACTCCATTCAAACAACATCAACAACTTCGATACGAACTAAATCAGAAATTCAAGAAGATCAACTATCCATAACTCATAAACAAAACAACACAAATTAAATGGCAAAGGATTCCTTGAATCAACATTAGTCTCCAAAAGAATCCACACCAACACGAACCAACCAAACACAATCCTTCAACAACAGAGGTAAAAAGCATGCAACCAGGCATCCCAGGGAGACCTCAATTTCCTCCTCACAGGATACCTGTGCAGCTGGTTAAACAAATGACCTTTGACAAAAATCAACAAACATGACAACAATGTAATTAAATGTTTCACCAAAATAATAAAAGTGGGAAGACTACATTAAATAAGAAGCATAAACTTATTACAACCAAATCATCACTTTAGTATCCAAAATATTCCACCACAAAACCCCCTTAACTCAAAACCAACCAAGAATTCACCATGTAAGGATAAATGAATAGCAACACAACTTAACTTAAAGAAGATCACCAACTCAAGTTAACTCAAGAAAAGTCACAAAGAAAGAGTATGTCAAAACACTCATAAAATGACATGAATCCAAAGGAATGCAAATACTTCCAAAGTCAAGCATTTCCAAAGAGGATACCACAAATAGGATACACCAAATTACCCCTAAAAGATCAATGACCAATCAAAACAATTTATCCATTTGTTCAAAAATAATTAATTTTAAAAATAAATAAGGGAACTCTAAAATCACATATTGTAATTATCTCAAGGCATATTTTTACATTCCATAATATTCCTTATCATTAATCTCATAATAATTAAAAAATTATTTCCCTCGGATATTAATATTTGAGACAATCTTAATACAATTTCCTAGTTATTTAGCTTACACACTAAACTTAACATTCCACTCTAAGGGTTATAAAATAACAATATTCACCTACAAATTAACAAAGAATAAACCATAATAATTGTGGTAATAATAATATCCTAGATTTCTAATTCTTCTTAGACAATTTGCTAATCATTTAATAATAGAAATAACCTTCATTCAATTTTAGTGTCAAGGAAACTTAACTTTGTTTATCTTTATTTAAGTATCCATTTACTTTATTAGTCCCATACATTCATAAGTATCTACATTAACAATATTAACTCCAAAATTGCTCCCCATATTCCTTAAATTCACTCATCTTCAAAACTAGCCATAGACACAAATAATCCTTATACATCTTACCCCTACCTTTAAATATATACACATATTTTAACATTGACAGAATATTAGAGCACAACAAAAAGACAATCACATTAACTGGCATTTAACTCAGCATACAAATTATAGCCACAAATTCGACAAAACATCCATTGAATACATAAAGTGAAACTAATTTTACTTCTAAGTCATTAATGGTAATCAAATTAGAATTCTCATTGTATAGACATAAACAAAAGAATTGTCTAACTTCCTTATTTATAAAATCTATATTCTCAAATAACTAATTATTCACCAATATGTACAAACATCCATATATATTTGCATACGTGTATATATATTCATCTAATAGAGCATCCTTAATTAGGTTGACCGCTAAATGATAGAATTAATGCACAACTTTTTTCCTCTTTTGAAATTAATACATTTCAGTTTGGTGGCGAGTTCCAGAGACGCACTTCAAGTTTGAAATCTAGAATTTAAACTCTGCCTATCCACTCTGCCATGTTAGAACATTGAAAATATTTTACTTTCAAGTGCTGCAACTATGATGGATTACCAGAGGTATTAGAGGGGTGATTTAAATCTTTAACTTCCTATTATTCTCAAGAGCTTCAGCTATGACAGGTTGCCAATGAATCAGGGAGCCTATTTAAATCTATACAACCTACCAAGATCAAGTGTTGCGGCTGTGGCAGGTTTCCAAGTATATCAGAAAAAGAATATTAGACATTGCAGCTAAGACAGGTTTCAGGGAGACTATTTAAATTTATACACAATCCAAAGTCTAAACACTGTAGTTGTGATAGGTTGCCAATGGTATCCAGGAGATTACATAAATTTAGATTACCAGACTATGTGAGGGAGCTCAACTAAACACTGTATCCAATAACATCAATTTCTCTCAGCTTCGACTGAATGGAGGTAATTGGCAAAGGCTTGAAACATTGCGCAGACCAAGAGAATTAAATAATCTGCTCATTGGTCCTCAATTTCTTCACTTGAACAATCTGCTCATTGATGGCATCAGAGAA
The DNA here is from genome assembly GCA_007258455.2 of Sequoia sempervirens. Classification (NCBI taxonomy): domain Eukaryota; kingdom Viridiplantae; phylum Streptophyta; class Pinopsida; order Cupressales; family Cupressaceae; genus Sequoia; species Sequoia sempervirens. Next base: position 2,777 of record VDFB02210622.1, on the reverse strand, counting down.
GACACACGAACCAAGCTTCCTTCAAGTTTGAGATGGTTACGGTTGCAAAAAACGTGAGAAGCCATTTTCCTTCAGTCTTGTGAATAACACATGGGATTTGATAATTAAAAAAATCAGAGAGTTTATTTAAATCTATACACCCTACCGTATTCAAGTGCAACAACTGCGATAGATTGCAGTAGAGTCAAGCAGGTTATTTAAACTTTTAAACTTCCTATTATATTCAGGTGAGATGGCAGAAATAGGCTGCCAATAAACAGGAAGCCTATTAAAATCTACACAGCCTAACCCACAATATTAATGGCTGAGGGCGACGCGAAGAAGATGTATCTCATCCAAAAGTATGTAATATATAATAGAAAAGAAGAACACCATAAAGGCGTCAAGATTCATTGACAAAGTAACTGATTCATCCAAAAACAAGATGGATGATAATAACATTAAGGGCACTTTTAGACAGATAATAAACATTGCATAAGCAGATCTCAATATCAATGTCAGAAAGAAAAGAAGAGATCGTACCTGGTATTGATCACCGGTAGAATAATTGGTCGTACTCAACTCCGAGTTTCAGCAAGCTCTGAATCTGTTGTCCTTCTTAGCTAGTAGCTTCTAAAGAATATTTCATCACCATGATCTTTTTCCACCAAAACAACAGATCCCCATTCTTTCTAAGTTCTTTTTTTCAAAAGCTAAATATAACTATTCATTATTTTTCTACAGTTCTCTTCGACTTCCAAATGCTCAAAAGGTGAAGTTTCATTTCAGCTTCCTATCCCCCTATCCATTAAATTTCTTATTATAATAATTATCTTTTCAAGATTGTTTTGTTCACAATTATTATTATTATTTTCAATTTAACACAACAATTTAAATCAATTTATCTAATAATGTCACTTTTACTTTTAACGGATTAGTTTAAATTGATTGTTTGATCTAATCATTTAATTTAATTTAATTGATTATTATTTTAATTTCTAATTATATTTTAAATAACCTTGCAAATCACTTATGATTTACTTAATTATTTAAACATGACTACAAACATATGATATTTTTCCACATAATCAAATAACACAGTAATCAATGAAGCACACACAAATACTCACCAACAAGCCCAAAACAACCGACACGGAGGGGCATTACAAAACTCTTAATATGTTGTTTGGAAATCCTTGAAATGAAGGTTAAATTGATGAAAACCCATGAAAATTCATGTTAAACCAGCAACAATAGGAAACTTAGAAGGATTCAAATGAAAAGATTTGATTTATTTGTCAATTTAAAGAAAACACAAAAAAATTCATCAAGTAATTGTGCTTTAAATTTCTTCTTCTCAATCTGCTCCTCAAGAAAAATCTGCCAATCTGACTGTGATAATGAAAAATTAAGATATATATATATATATATAAATATATATACACATATATCTTTTAAATCCTGGAGAATTTCTTGTTTTCGAAATTTTGCTTGCATGGATAAAATCCGTCATGCACAAGAGAAGTCATTTTTTTTTCTATAAACGAATTTTTTTAAAATAAAAATTTAGGGTTTAGGTTTATATTGGCACTAATTTATGGCTGCCTCCATCTGAGGGAGGCACCGCTCGCAGGCTGGCAAATTTCAGCCTACCTTCCACCGCAAAATGCACTTCAGTAGTGGGTCACAGGGCAGCCCAAGAGGGGTCGAAAGCCCTGCTTTGGGTCAGGCGTTAGGAGAACCCTTTGTTTCTTTTAAAAATAAAAATAAAAGGCTTAAATTTGCTTTCTTTTTGTTTGTTTTAAAATTTTATTTTAAATGTTTATTTTATATGTATATTTTATACATATATATTATAAATATTGGTAATATTGTAAATATTATATATATATTTTAATTTAAATGTCTATTTATTAAAATATCTTGATTTTGAACATTATCATGAAACTTAGAGATAATGATTGATTTAGTTCAATCAGTTGATTTTAATCATTAAATTTTGATTATGGAACATAGTTGAGGAGCTAGGGATAACAAATGGTTTATTTTAATTAGAGGACTTTATTTATCAACTATTTGTTTTATTTATAATTTGATTTTGATTATTACGGATAATTGAGACAAATGAAATTAAATAGACAGATTTAAAATATAGAATAGCTTAAGATAATTTTGTTACGAAATAGGAGCAAAAAGCGGATTTTATATTCAAATGTATTATTAGAACATTGAATTTTAATAGTCCAATGGTTTATTTAAAATAAATAAATATAGATCTTATATAATCAATTGCTTTTATTTAAAGGTTGATTATAATAAGATATGTGATTGGGGAATGAAATATAATTATTGGTTTAAACTCCTTAAGTTGTCAACATGCTTTGAGCTACTATGGAATTTGTGCGAATAACGTTAATTATATACTTAATTTCATGTGCGACGAAAGTGATTGATTTATTATTTATTCCAAATGTTTAATAAATCAAGTGGGTTCATTTATAGTATATGATCGTGAAACTAGAGAAATGATTGATTATTTTAGTCAAATGACTTTATTTATTAAAACGGCTTGATTAGGAAATCTAATTGTGAATTTAGAGTAAATGATCTATTCTTTGAATATTTCTATGTTGTGAAAAGAAATAAGTTTATTGATTGGTTTAATTCCAATTCGATGATGTTATTTATTAAAATGTCTTGATATTGGAATACGGTTGTGAAATTTAGAGTAAATGATGTATTCATTGAATATTTCTATGTTGTGAAAAGAAATAAAATTATTGATTGGATGATTGCAA
>VDFB02210621.1:0-10748 GCA_007258455.2 Sequoia sempervirens | reverse complement strand
AGTCATATTCACAGAGAAACTCCATCCATCACCTTTGCCTAGCATTAAGGTTAGGCTACGTGAAGATATACTGAAGGTTCCTATGATCACTATGCAGCTCAAACCTATGCCCAAGAAGAAAGTGCCTCCATCTCGTCAATGCACTGCTGCCAACTCAAGATCATGGGTAGGATAGTTTAGCTCATGATCCTTGAGCTTCCGTGACTCATAGGCAATGACATGACCCTCCTACATCAATACTGCTCCTAATCCCTCCAAGGACGCATATGTACAAACTACAAAGTCCCCAATAGGATCTGGTATCGCAAGTATAGGTGCACTAGTCAACTTCTCCTTAAGACACTAAAAGGCCATCTCACACTTCTCAGACCACTCAAACCTCTTTCCTTTCCTCTAAAGGGAGGTGATAGGATGACCTAGCCTCGAAAAGTCCTGCACAAATCTCCTGTAATAACCCGCTAGCCCCATGAAACTACATATCTCTGCCACATTCATGGGCGAAGGCCAATCTAAGATCGCTTGGATCTTTGCAGGATCCACTGAAATATAATCCCCAGAGATCACATGACCAAGGTATTGAACCTCAGTCCTAAAGAATTCACACTTTGACAAGTTAGCATATAGCTGATTATCTCGCAAACACTGCAATACCTGTTGCAAGTGCTCCTCATGTTCCTCCATTGTTCTAGAGTATACCAAAATATCATCTAGGAACACAAGAACAAACTGGTCAAGCTATGTATGAAATACCCCATTCATAAGACTCATGAACACTGAGGGTGCATTCGTCAAACCAAATGGCACAACTATGAACTCATAGTGACCATACCACGTTCAGAACGCGGTCTTATGAATATCTGACTCGAAGATTCGAAGCTGATGATATCCTGACTTGAGATCAATCTTCGAAAAGATGGTAGCACCCTTGATCTGATCGAATAGATCGTCAATCCTAGGAAAAGGATACCGATTTCTGATGGTCACTTTGTTCAACTGTCGGTAATCAATGCATAACCGAAGTGAACCGTCCTTCTTCTTCACGAAGATGATAGGTGCTCCCCATGGAGAAACACTAGGGAAAATAAAACCCTTCTCTAGCAATTCCTCAAGTTGCAACCTAAGCTCTTTCAGCTCCTGAGTAGTCATACGATAGGGAGCTCGTGAAATGGGATCTGATCCAGGTACCAAGTCTATCTTGAAGTCAATGTCCCTCTAAGGAGGCATCCCTGGAATCTCATCTGGAAAGACATTGGAAAACTCTTGAAGGATGGGGTGACTATCAAGAGAAACCTTCTCTTCTCCACCTCCTAGACCCAAATCATCCATGGTAATAGCGAACAATTGGCAACCCTGCCTCATACACCTTCTCAACTGCATAGCTGAGATGATCCTCAAGGAGATCGGCCTCTGAACCCCCACTACCTCTACCTCTCTACCAGATGCCCCAATGCATCTAATCGACTTACGTCGACAATCGATGACTGCACTATGAGCCTCTAGCCAATCCATTCCTATGACAACGTCATAAGAACCCAATGGAATAACACGAAGTTCCAAGGTAGTCTGGAGAGGTCCAACCTCTAACCTACACTCTGGCACAAGGGAAAGGGATGCAACTTTTGCACCTGAAGCTAACTCTACCTGCCACCTATCGACCTGCTTAACCGCATCCAGTCTACATCGCGTCACAACAGATGAAGAAACAAAGGAATCAGATGCTCTAGAATCAAATAGAATAGAAACTAGGTTATCTCCCAACATACCATAAGCCTCAACAACTGTACCCTAGTGCTCTGCCTGGTGGTTGTCGACCGCTGTGAATACTCGATGCCCATGGCCTGCATCACCTATAGTCGGCTCTGACACCGCTGGTCCCTAAGTATAACCTGATGCACCCTTATTGGGACGCATCCTTGCTATGTGACCCTGCTGGCCACATGCAAAACATCCAAGGCTCCTTACCGGCTCCCCGCTATGTGTGGTGCGCTAGACTGCTACACACTACCCCTGAAAGAAGAATGAGAACTCTGTGCTGGCTGCTCAGAGTTGAAGCGTCTCATGCACCTCCAACTCCTGTCCCCCTGCCTCTGTTGGAAACCCTTCTGTTTCCCCTGGGAACCCTACTACTGCTGCTGACCACCCTGAGACGGACCCTGCTGAGCTCTAGAAGGTGCACCTCCCTGAGGCTGACCCCCTTGAGCACTAGCCCCAGCTGCTGAACCACTGCCCACCTGCACTCCTACATGACCACCTAAGGCCATCACCAGGTTCTCCTCAATGAGTATGGCCTTATCGACCGCCACCTCCATGGTCCTGGGTTCGAAAACCCGCACTCCACCACTGACACGGGCATTTAAGCCCCTGAGAAAATGCTGTACCAACATGCCCTTGTCATCACCTATTCCTGCATACTATTTGAGCTCGTAGAAACAACGCTCATACATCTCTACTGACATAGTCATCTGTCGAAGGGTGTGGAACTCATCCCCTCGACGCTGCCTCCAATGCTCAGAAAGGAATCTAGCCCGAAACCGCTCTAGGAACAACTCCCAAGAAACTGTACCAATGTCTAGATGGAGCTTCTGCTCCTCTAATCTCCACCAAGTGGAGACAAATCCCCTCAGGTGCATGATAGTGCACCTAGCTCGAGTGTTGCTCCCATATGGGTGCATACCAAAGCACCTAGTCAAGTCAATGAGCCATGTCTCTGCCTCCAAACCATTGCCTGATCCATCGAAAGTGGGTGGTCGTGCTCTAAGAAAATCCCTCATATGGGCTGCTACCTCTGAATCAGAGTGAATGGGTACCTCTCTCTCTCTAACCACCACTGGCTCCACCTCCTATCTAGGCCCAAGGCGGGCTAGGGTCTCCTCTAACAACTGACGCAATTGAGCATCTTCGATCCTAGGTGGATCCGGATTTTGATTGCCATATCCCTGAATATTCTGAGAAGCCTGTTGCTCCTCATGGTCAGAAACAAGGGGAACATGTGGAGGTGGGTCTTGCTGTTCCTCAATGCGACTGCCTAAACGGCCATGTCTATGACCCCCTCCTCTTCCACACCTGGGAGGCATTATCCTATACAGACACAAAAAGGCATTAAGCACAACACACAATTAAAATCCACACACCTAAAAGCTTAATGGGCTCATCATAATCCTAGAGTACCCAGTGTTTAAACCTAGGCTATGATACCATGTGTAATGCTCCGCCACGCAACCCTAGGGGAAGTTGCAAACTATAAACAATTTCACTACAATTTTTTTTAAAAAAAAATACAATTACATGTATGATAATAACACAAAACCAACAATCCCCTAAGGTCACAAAACAAAGATTAATTTAATTCGCAAATTAAAAACAACATGCATGAAATGAAACATAACAACATTCACTTAAACTAATTAAAGCATATACATTCCATACACGAGATTTCCACTAAGACCATGAGATCCTTCACGGTTCCAAGACAAAAGTTATATTATTACAATTACATCACTCATTCCCATAATGAGGTAAATCAATGACACGATTGTTTATTACAATTTCCACCTCGATAAAAATGAGGGTAAATAAAATACAAAAGCACTAGCATAAATGAAACCATGGTAGCAACTGGAATCCCACGAAGCCCAACATGAAAGTCTCGGCCCACATAAGATAATAATGCTAAAACAACGGAGTATGGTGCACGCTCACCCAAACATATGTGATAATTCAAGGCTCACCCCCCATGCTAGGAGATAGTAATAAGGGTTTCAGGTCAAGACCAACAACCCCTAAACATAGGCAACATGACTCAATTGAACAAGGATACGAATATGACATCACATGACACAAAGGTTACAATGCTTCCAGATTTCAACTACATGAACACATCACGAATAAAAACATAATGCTGACTTAGGAGAAGTGTCATCACAGTGTCGCATGGGATATCCTGGAAAGTCTTCCTAGGTTTTGGCCCCCATCTCGGGATATCCTAGTAACCTCTAACGACTCCTGGCCCCACATGCAAACCAATGCAGAATCAATTATCTTTTGAAGGGACAAGATAATGATCTTTCCATTCCAGGCCTTCTCATCTCACCCCAAGTCTATACAAGCACTTACGTCCATGAGCGAGGCATAATTAATCTTTTTAAATTTTGGTACCACCTATGCTAATTAATTGGTTTAAGTTTTCACTGAATTAACCAACTTACATTGAGATCTCCTGGCACCACTTTGTGTGTCAGCCCTCAATGCAAGCCACTTCTCTAAGACAACATGTAGAACTATGCCACCACCAAAGGGTACTCAAGTGCAACCTAGGGATAATAAATCCCTAAACACGACATAAATTCAACGTAGCCCGTTCATGATAACTGGGTACAACACGGAACACAATTAAGTACTACCCAAGGCAAACAAGGTCGACTGACATGACACCAACCCCAAAACACATAAAAGAAAATCCTATCTGGAAGACTTACATAGTACCGACTAGACTTCCCCCACTCCTAGAATTTATGCCAAACATCGAAAGTAAGCACTACAAGCAATTTTGAATAAAATCTAAAATTAGGATTTCATAAATCCAATTCGCCCAATGACGTAGTGCACTTAAATAATTTAACTCATGATAAGCTTGCATAGATTCAAGAGGCTCAAATCACACTAACAATCCACAATGGTTTAGCTATCCGTTTAGTTCTCCTTGACTCGATCCATCTAAAAATTTAAATCCATCTCTTTTTTGTTCATTCAATAATTTATTGTAAACAAATTTTTCATTTAAATATAACTATATATAAATACTAAATATCTATGCAATTATATAATATATATATCCAATACATATATATACAATTACATATATATTTAAAAATACATATATAACTGATATTTAAATATACAATAGTTATCACCTAATGCACCCATTAAAATATAATATAAATATATTATAACATACATATTATATATATAGAATATTAAATTAATATATATTATATTTAATTATTAAAAAAATAAAAAAATAAAATAATAAACAAAATTTATATATATATATATTAAATATAATATATAAAATATAACACATGTTATATATATCTATTATATTTAATAAATATAATATAAAAATCTAACTTACAAAAGCAAAACAAGTTAATGTATTAAGAGGTATTGGACGTTAGCTGGTGAGTCAAAGGGCCACCATTCTAGGCGACACGCTTTCATGACAACGCTCATGTTTTGGAGGAGTCATGGCAGCGCTTCAGGGCTTGGCCAGCCACAAGCCTCCCACTACCATATAAAATTAAAATTATATTTTATTTTCTTTAAAATGCTGCAAACAGGGACGGAAAACAGAGGGGAAACCCTGTCCCTGCTCTATTCTGGGAGAAATCTCAGACAGAGACATAAAAGAAAACTTAAAAATAAAAATAAAAAAACAAACTTCCAAAGAATCATAGTTTAAAACTGAATTTCTCAAACTTACACAAGCTTAAAATAATAGAAAAGCAAATGGTATCATGGAAAACCCAGAATTTAACCCAACTATATGATGGTTTTACATTCTTTTCCAAATTTAAATGAAGCTTTTCTCAACACACAGAAATTTCACAAGAGGTTTAAATGAAGCTCTATTCAAACACACAGAAATTTCACAAGAGTTTTCTTTTTTTTTGTTCCATTTGGATTCACCATGTTTTGTTCAAACAATTTCTATTGAAAGCTTGATAATACCAAATTTTGAATCTCTAAATTTTCACACTATCTTGAGAGTTTTGATTCAAGTTGAAATGAAATTTCTTGATGGGTTTCCCTTCCATTCACTTTTTTTTTTTTTAAATCTTCTATCATTTTGAACAACTTCTAAACTATTTTCAAAATAAAGAGATTGCATAAAGTTTAAACAAGCACCTTGTGTTTTCTCCAACCTTGAAATCTTTCAATGGAGGTTTGCCCTTTTCCTTCAAATTCAGCTGCACTGGTTTTCCAATCTTCTCTTCCAAGATTTCTCCAAGAATTCCAAGTTCCTTCTTGCTCTCCAAAATTACCAATTATGAAAAAGATAATTCAAAAAAAGAAATCTATTTTCCTTATTCCCTTCTCCAAATTGTCAAACCCCTAATTTTAGTCATCCACCAAAAGTTATTGCAATTTAGATATTTTTTGGATATTTTCATTTTTTGGAAATTAATAAAACAACCTTATTTTCCTTTTCAAATGCATAATAATCATTCAAAACAAAATTCCATTTACCCCACAATGATAACTAAATTCACTTTATTTCACAAAATTGAATCCAACTATTACATTTAAAACAAATCCTTTTTTTAAAATTTTATTTTCTTACATGAGGAATGCAATACAACTTCTATATATATATATTTTTTTTGTCTCATTATTTACTAATGCTAACACAAATGGACTAATTTAATTAATCAACAATAAATCTAATTCACGATTAGATTATTTTATCAATTGAATTAAATTAACTAATTAATTAGTAAGCACCCTTTTATGAATTTTGGCAATAAAATTAAATAAAGCAAACACCATTTCACTAGGAAATTTAAATCACGCAAGCAAGGGAAACGAGATGACAGGACAAATAGCTTATCCCAACTGACGACCCGACGACCCACTATGGCTAGGGTGATATCACGACACAGAACCCCAAGTTACTATCTCCCAATCGTTTTCCGTTGAACAAGGGACATGCTCAGACCTGTTGAATCAGGTGGAGTCAATGTCCTGTACCTGCATCCTGCACACAACACGAGTGTCGAACATGCATACATATATATATAAATATTAAAACACACCGTGAAGAGGAAATCGCGGAACCACAGGGCACTCGCGTGCGAGTGATGTGATCCTGTCCCCTTCACCAATACAATATCGCTAACTGACGCCTCTAATCATCAATGGTATAATCAAAGCATAAAGCATCAATAATTCACATACATGATAATTCAATCCACAACATGAAATAATAATATCATCTGATTAAAGTAACATCACATCAAAACATAATGTTTACATCGCTTAACAATTAGCGGTCAAAAGTAACCAAGTTTATAACCAACGTGCTAACAAGGTAAAATATACATAACGAACACTGTTCGATCAAAAAAAAAAATGGAGGGTAAGTTAGCAGAGAAACTCAAAAGATAGAGAATGAGGGAAAGAGACAAATTTAGATAAATAGATATCAAGATAGAGAGATATAGATGGAGACAAATATTGAAAGAGAGAGGAATAGATAAAGAGATATAGAGCATGAGGGAGAAACATAAGAGATACAAAGGAAAAAAGAGAGAAAAGAGAAAATAACTTTTGATTGGTTGTTTCATGTCAACAATCCAAGGATGGCATGTGTCCTTGGGGAGTTATGCTCAAGGTATCATGTTGTTTGATCAAGGATATGATAATTCACTTTTAAAAACTCTTCAATGTACCCATTACACACTTAAGGAGACAAACATATAGAGAGAGAAAGAGAAAGGAAGAGAAAAGGGAGAGGGAGATAGAGATAAGATATAGATAGGTGGAGAGAGAAAAAATAGGAGAGCAAGAGAGGGAGAAAATTGAGACAAAGGAGGAGAAAGAGACAAAGATAGAAATAAAGGGATAAAAAGAGGGATAGGGAGAAAAAAAGAGAAGAGAGAAACACCAATAGAGATAGAGATAGAGAGATAAATAAAAATAGAGAGATAAAGAGGGAGACAAAGAGATATAGAGAGATAGGTAGAGATATAGAGGAACAAAGAGGGACATAGAAAGAGGTTTGATAGTGAGGGAGATAGAGAAAAATGAATGAAGAAAAAGAGAAAGAGAGAATAGGAGAGAGACATAGATAGAGATAGTCACATAAGGAGTTAGGGAGACAAAGATAAATAGAGGGAAGAAAAGATATATATATATATAGAGAGAGAGAGAGAGATATATAAAAATGAATATATAGATATAGGAAGGGTGATTGATATATCCCTCCTTATCACTCTCTATCTCTCTATATATCCCACTATCTATGTCACTCCCTCTCCCCCTCTCTATCTATAGAGACATCTTTCCCTCCCCCATATCTCTCTCATCTACTCTATCTCTCCTAATTTATGTCTCAATCTCTATTTCTCTCTTTATCTCCATCTCACTCTCTGTATCCATATATTTTTCTACCTCTATCACTATCTATCTATCTCTTTCACTATATCCCTCTATCTCTCTATATCACCCCCTTTATATGTCTCTCCATCTCCCTTTATATATATTGATCTATCTCTCCCTCTCTCCCCCATCTTCTTCTCTCTCTTCTTCTCTCCCCCTCTTCTCTATCTATCCTCCTCTACCTATCTCTCTCCCTTTCTCTCCCTCCCTCTCTCTCAATCCCTCCCCTCTCTCTATCTCTCCCTCATTCATTCTATCCCTATCCCACCTAGCTATCTCTCTATCTCCACCCCTCTCTCCCTTTCTCTTCCCATATATATCTATTTATCTCTTTCTCTTCTCATATATCTCTACCCCCCCTACTTCTTTCTTTCTTTATATATCCCCCTATTTCTCTTTCCATCCCTCCATCTCTATTTACCTATCTCTAATTCTCTCTCTATTTTCTATCTTTTTGTCTTTCTCTCCCTCTCCTTTATATCTCCTTATATCTCTATCTCTCTATCACTCTATCTCACCATCTATATATCTTTATCTCTCCCTCTCCCTCTTCCTCTATAAAGAGAGAAAGAGAGAAAATAAAGAGGGAGAAATAGAGAAATAGAGAGGGAGATAAAGAGATACAAGAGATAACAAGAGAGATAGATGCAAAATAGAGGTATAGATATACAAGAATAAATATGGAGAGACAAACAGATAGAGATAGGAAGAGAGATAAATAAGAGAGAGAGGAAAAAGGAGAAGAGGATAGACATAGATATAGTTGTAGACACATAAAAATTTCCTCTAAAAATATTAAAAGTTTTATCAATACGCGGATCCATTATTAGTACCATTATCCATTCGATGCATAATTCATCTCATATCCATATTTCATGCATAATCATTTTATAAATATTTATCCATCTCATTAAATCATTTATAAATCCATAATCATTTATCCATATTCATAAACTCCATTTGCATAAGCATTATCATTGAATCCATTTGCATAATATATGATCTTTAAAATATCCATACATTTATACATTTACATATTTCATTAAAATCCTTTTGCATAATAATTTATCCATCATCATTTATATACCATGCATATATGTATCCCACATTCGCTCTAATATTGGATCCGCCCTTGAGGAGATCTATTTAAACCTTGCCCTCTCTCATTTCTCGATCATACAGTATCTACTCATCGTGCATTTAGCTAATCCATTGCATCTAATATCCATTTTATCTTAGTTTATTTGCATGTTAGAATTCTAGTTTATTATTTCATATCATTTATATTCAATCTTCTAATCTTTGTTCACCATAGCCTCTTGTGCATAGTGCTCTGAGAGCAAGTTTATTCAACAACACAAGATGTTGGATGATAGGAGGGCAATGGAGACATAAATCCATTTGTATGCATGTGTGTTTAGTTAGTTTATTTTGTTTGCACGTGTATGCAGGTGGCAAGTACTCCATTGTTTTATGTTGGAACAAATCTGAATCTTCATATTTAGATTCCCATTTCCATCATCAACATTTGGCATGCCAGTGGGACATTTCCCTTGTCTTCTTTTATTTTTCGCTTGGTAGAAGTTTTTGGTAGCTTGACTTATCTTGTTGAAGGTTCTCTCAAGTTTTATGGGTGATGAATATCATTGGTTTATTTTCTATGTGCAATTTGCAATATGACATCGCTACACTTTGATAAAATTCATGTTGATTCTGTGACAAATCAGTCACTCAAAATAAGAATGAAATTGAGCTTCATTTGCTATCATTTTTCATCTCTCCCATCATTCTAATTTTTTTCTTGGGTGTTGGAAGTTTAACAAAATTCATTTTAGCATAAGACCTGTTGCTACCGATTGCATAAAAACTTTTGGCCAACATTCTATCAATAAGAAAGAAAAAAATCTTTTGGAAAGCATTTTTTTAAGTCTTAGCATTAGACTTTTAAAATAGTTTTTAAACATTAGATTTTTAAATTACTTTTAGATTTTAGGTAGTTTTAATTAGTTTTTAATTAGATTGTCAATAAGTTTTAAATTAGATGTAATTAAATTTAATTTAGATTTTAAGTTTTTTTTCTAATTTAGTTTAGATTTTAAGTTTTAATTTAGTTTTAGTTTCTAATTTTTAATTTAGTTTAGTTTTTAAATTTTCTAATTTAGTTAGTTTTAATTCCTAAATTGGTTTAGCCTTTAAATCCTCTAATTAGCTTATACTTTTAGTTAATAATTCTTATTTTAGATTCTATTTTTAATTCTAGTTTAGACTTTGCCACAAATCAGTTTAGATTCTAATTTTTAATTTAGCTTAGATTTTTTAAATTTCTAATTTATTTCTAATTTACTTTAGATTTAAGTTTCTTAATCTAGTTTTTATTTAGATAAAATTTAGATTTTATATCTTTTAGTACATTTAAATTTTTAAATTAGATTAATTAGATTTTAGATTAAATGTTAATTTTTCTTTTTAGTTTAGTTTTTTTTTGTTACTACAAGGGTGTCCCCGCGACCCAGCCCAACGGCCTAGTGGCCTATACCTTGGGTACCTGGGGTAAGCTAGGGCAAGACTAGTCCCCTGTGGGTGAGATCCCC
>VDFB02210620.1:0-16688 GCA_007258455.2 Sequoia sempervirens | reverse complement strand
ATCATCCACAAACTGAAGATGAGAGTAGGAAGGAAGAGAATTGTTCCAGCTCCAACCTTGGATAAGACCCTGCCTCACCTGAGATTTAATGAATCTTCCCAGACCCTCCACCATGATAATGAATAAATAAGGAGATAAAGGATCCCCTTGCCGAAGTCCCCAAGAAGCACTAAACAAATCTAAAGGCTCCCCATTAATGAGAACAGAGAAGGAGGATGAGGTCACACAACTAAGAACCCAAGTCACCCACTCCACATCAAAGCCAAATGCCAAGAGGATTTTCTATAAGAACTCCTAGCTCACCCGATCATAAGCTTTAGCCATGTCAAGTTTCATAAACATAGCCTTCTCCTTAGAGTTAGCCATAGAATGAATAGCTTCCATTGCAATCACAACACCATCCAAAATTTGTCTTCCTTCAACAAAACCCCCCTGCTCAGGAGAGATCAGAGTACTGAGGAGTGGTTTGAGTCTCTCCGCAATCAATTTGGTGATGATCTTATAAACAACATTACATAGCACAATAGGTCTAAATTGAGCCAACTAATTAGCCCCCTCCTTCTTAGGTATGAGAGCCAAGAAAGTAGAATTCATGGACTTGAGCATCTGTTTATTCCTAAGAGATTCTTGAACCACCTCGAGGAGATCAAACTTTACTATTTCCTAGAACTCCTGAAAGAACTCAATCGAAAACCCATCTGGGCCAGGAGCCTTACCTTTTTTCATGTTAAACACCACTTTCTCCAACTCAGGTAACAAGATAGGACATAAAAGAGCCCCATTCATCTCAGCAGAGACCAGGTGGGGAATACAATCCAAGATGGCCCTCTCCTCATCCCTAGCTACAAGATCCTCTCTAGAAAATAGGTTTGAAAAATAATTGACCGTAGCCCTAGAAATATCAACACAGGAAGAGAGTTGAGCCCCTTCAGGCGAGACCAAAGAGGAGATAGAATTCCCCTGCCTCCGAGCCTTAACCGAATTATGAAAGAATGCAATGTTCCTATCCCCCTCCTGAAGCCAATCAACATGATATTTATGCTTCCAGAAGATCTCCTCCCAAAGCTCCCACTCTTCTAATCCCTTAAGAGCCAAGGACTCAGCTTTACTTAGATCAAGGGTCAACCCTTGATCTCGAATCAGACGAGTGATGTTATCCAACTTAGACTGAGCAGCTATCTTCTGAGCATGCAGGTTCCCAAAACATTGTTTATTCCATTTCTTAAGCCTGTCCTTTACATGTCGAAGCCTCTTACAAAAAGTAAACATGGCCGTCCCATGGGCAGGCATCCCCTCATACCACCAATCCAACATAAGATCCTGCAAAGACTGATCTCTTAACCACATTAACTGAAATTTGAAAGAAGGGTTTTGGGTGACTCCATAAGCGGTGACAGAGAGCTTGATAGGCCAGTGATCGGAGCCTCTCCAATCAAGAATTTCAGAACTGGTGATCAACCTACTGTTCATCCAATAGCAGGAAACCAAAAATCTATCGAGCCTTTCTGAGATAGCCTCAACACCACACCTCCTATTATTCCATGTGAAGACACCATTGGTTGGCTTGACATCAATGAGATTCAAGGAACCAATCATATCCCTAAGAAGATTTGCGGAGGGGTCCAACCTGGCTAACCCACCTCATTTTTCATCCAAACCAATAACAGAATTAAAATCACCAGCCATAATCCATGGGAGAAACGGGTCTAAGGCCCGAATGAAGCTGATGTGAGCCCAAAGATTTGACTTACCTGAAAGATCAGTAGGAGCATAAATATTGGATAAGAGACACCTTTCTTCAGTCGCAAAACAAGAGGCAACTAGAGAGATAGAAGACCGACTAGAAATCCACCATAAGGGGAGCACTTTCCTCGGGTTCCAGAAGCAAGCCACCCCCCCTGAACTGTTCAAAGCACCCACCCCCTGCCAATTGCCCTGGGGCCAGATGCGCGAAGCACAATTAGCCAAACCATCCACTGTAAGCTTAGTTTCCTGAATAAAAACCACATCGGGTGACTGAGAATCAATTAATCTGCGAACAACCTTTTGTCTAGGGATGTTGTTCAACCCCCTTACATTCCATGATAGAACAATCATTTATGGGGGTGGGAGAAGTGGGAATCAATGGGTTTCACAGACCCAGACTCAACCAAAGTATCCCCCATAATCTTAACCTTCTCTTGATCAGTCTTCCTGCCACTCCTTGACGACTTATCAAGAGGCCCCTTTTTAAAGGATTTCTGTTGTAAGCCTAAAATAGGAGGAGGTTTGTTACCCTTTTCCGAGTCTAAGGCCCCTTTAGGAGCAGGGGGGTCAGGAGCCACCACAATAGATCCCTTCGGAGCCTGTGACCCCTGGAGATCCCTGGTATCCTGAACCTAAGAAGGCAGATCCGGAGTAATATGTTCAACCTAAAGGTCCCCTGGAGATAAAATCCGATCCTCCTTCTTTTCATCCTCATCCTGAACTTCATGCAGACCCTTAGCCCCAAAAGAGAACTCAACTGGAATACCTTCCTCCTATACCAAATCTTCAAGAACATCAAATCTGTTAAAAGTGCCATCATTGTGTCTATCCAACCAGGTTCTCTTCTTACCCTTGCCTTTGTTATGGGACTTAACTTGAGTGAAGCCCTCATTATCTACAGGTACATTAGGCACAGGATCCTTCCCCTTGTCCCCCATAGGAGGTCCAAAGGCAGCCAAGGGGAAGGGTTTAAATCTGGGACATTTGCGGTGTAAATGACCATATTCATGACAAACTCAACATCTAAAAGGGAGGGTCTCGTAATCTAGCTGTTGGATCCAAGAAGAAGATCCCATGCGGATTTCCATAGAGTCTAGTAACGGATTATTTAAATCAACTTCTACACAAATACGAGCAAAAGAAATTACCTTACGATCTTGAGTTTGTGTAGTTGCTCCCACAGGTTTTCCAAGAAGCAATGAAATTGAGTGAAGAATATCTTCCCTCCAAAATTCCAAAGGAAGCCTCGGCAAACGAACCCACACAGGTACCTGTGAGGGGATCTCTTCAACAAAGTTGAAGCCCATGTGCCAAGGCTTGATGAAAAGCCCCACCTGGTTAAAGAAATAAGGGCCTCCTTCAAAAGCCCTATTCCTATCCGACATGCATGAAAAGATAACTAGAAAATAGTTATTCGTTGCCAAAATAATCTCCATATCACCTTCGGGATTCCAAACCCGATGAGCCCAGGAATCCAACACAAGTAGAGAAAGACGAAGGCCCAAAAATTTGCAAATAAGGGCATGATTACGCCAGTATTCAACATCCTCTGAAACTTGCTCAAGTTGAATAACCAAAACAGGTCAATCCTCAGATCTTTCCAAACATCCATTTACTTTTTTTATTCGAAGCATCCCTTTTGAGGAGGAGACCCCATCTCCAGATAGGGGTTTACTCATCTGATCTTCAATATTGGCATGCAACGAAGAAGACGGATCTGCCATCTCCAAATCCCCAGAGGAAATCTGAGACAAAACAAAACCCCGATTCTCCATGGGACAAATAACACAACCCCACCAGCAAAGAGAGAAGGAACAAGAGACCCACAGTCTCAAATCACAAAATACCACCCGCCAAGAAAATGTCGAGCACAACAAAAACACAGGAAAAAATTGTTCTCCCACAACCAGACAAGGATTGGACCCCCAATCCAATCCACGCACCCCTGAGCAAAGGTAAAACCCCTCCCGAGATCGCAGCCCAGCCACGACCAACAGCCACAGTCAGAAAGAAGCTTGGAAGAGCTAGGGTACGCGGGCCCTAGCTCGCACCTAGACGACGCACAGAGCCATTTTCCAAATATTCCAACCAACAAAGCCTATCATGTTGTCATGCTTGATAAATCTACATTGTTTCTTATTCTAACCTGTACAAACAACTTGTACAAATAGGTACTATGAGGAAACCCAAAACCCATGAAGCCTTATAGAAATAAATGCATTTTCTGCCCTTTTACTCATGATTGGAATGTTACAGTGGTGAGATGTAACATTACTGTGACCATGCTTATGATTTGAGATGCCTCTACAATCATAATATCTTTCATAAATGAACTTAAAGAACAATGTTTGACAATTATGATGCTATGAGAAAAATCTTAGGCCACCACATATCATTGTCAAGTTACATATCAGGCACTATAATATCAAATGAACCAAGGAAAAATATCATGTATTACCAAATGTACCTAATGCTTATACTTCAAGTCACTGATGAGCATGTTGTTTCCATTTCATGTATGTTCATGTTGACTGCATTTTATTGATTCATGCTATTTTGAGGATTTATATATTGGTTCCAATGAGCAAGTGCTAGGACTTATGATGTCGATGATAACAACTCACTTCATGGCTGATGAATACTTGTCTTGCCCCAATACTGTGAAAAATAATAAGATAATTTATTACAGCCTAATAGACTATACAATCATTATATGATTCCAGCATACCTTATGAATTTGAATTTGTTGTCTGACATTGTCCACTAATGATCTGAACACATCATAGAGTATAAGATTTTCCAAGCATGACTGCAAACTATGCTTGTATGTCCCTAAATCATATTTGTTGCTTGAGCCAAATGAAGAATTGTTGCTTTCAATGTTACAAATGACTATTCCATGCATAGCTACTTCTCATTGATTGTGATGTCTTGTATTGATTACTATTATGTGCTCATTGTTGGCCTTCCTAAAACTCCTAACCTCTATTTCCTCACACTTTTTACTTTTCCATTCAATGCTGATCATGGAAATAAAATGTGCACCTTCTCCTTAAGGGTTTGAACACTTTGGTAATTATCATGCATTGTAGACTATCACATTGTTTCCATGAATCCATTTATGGACTGTCCTTACCTTCCTTGGATCATTATGATGTACTATGATGAATGCTCTCCTTTCCAAGTTTTTACACAACTTCACTGAAAAGTGAATGAATCTTGAAATAGTCAAATCTCTTCATCTTTATAAAATCTACTCCATGTGATTGTACTTGGTAGCACCATTGTTTAGTTTTTATGACATTGTGGTTCCCTTGAGCATCATTTTGTCATTTACACTAGTAAAATCTTCATCCTTACTGCTATGAATGGTGAATTCATTCTCGATAGTATCACAATGTCATGAGAGACTTAACAAATTTATCTTGTCATAACACAAAATGATAGCACATTGGGCTTAACCCTTGTGGGAGCCACATTTGCCCCATGTGTTGTAATCAGATGAATTAAAACAACATTAATTTTCCTATACCCGCACATGAAGAAAATGAAAAATATGTGCATATTTTGGATGTATTTGATGATCTTGTTGTTTTTTCTTGTACATCTAAAGTTTGCATGCTTGTTTAATGCATATGGAGAATAGTTTATATGTTCACGGGTGCTTGTACATGTAATGTGAGAGACCTTCATTTCTCTAACAACATTTTATCACTCAGATGCAAGAACTAGGAGTAATATGGAGCTAAATAGGACACAAAGTAGCTCAAGGTGGAAGTCAAAGCAAGGCAACACACACTAAATTGGTCGTTCAGGAAATGACTGGCCTCTTTCCTTACATGTGCATTATATTTTTACCTATCAATGTATATGCTTTTCTTCATTTACATTGAATAAGTTAGTCTCACGGCTTGTGTGAGACAATATGCACTTTTAAAATCAATAAAGATTACTTTTTCAAAAAAGATTTGTGTAAATTTTTCCTATGTTACATGCACTTGTATAAATGCAATAATCTGTTAATGTAATCTTTTGATTTCTTCTTATGCACTTGAATGTAATGTAGGAAAGATTTAGAAATGTACCTTTCTCTCAATTTAAAATCAAAGAGCTCAACCTAATTGAGCTAGCAGTGAAATTAGCAGTGAAATTAGGTAACATTTCTAGTGACATTTGTTATATGCTTGTATGCTAAACATGGAGACTAGTTGCATAGGGCTATTCGTTGGGGGAAAGAGGTCACTCAGAAACTCAAAATAGATCTGAAAGCTATTTAATTCAATGTTGTAACTTAGCAGAAATGACTTAGAACACCTTGGAAACTTATTGAAAACCAAACTGCAGTAGGGAAACTATCTAACTGTACTGAAAAGCACTTAGGAAATTCGAAAATAGCAACTAAACTAAGGTGCAGCAGCACTTATTGAAAGTAGAACTTAAAATAGAAATGTGATATAGATCAAACCTCAAAGCAATGTTTGAGGTGTATCGCATTGACTATGAGAGGCAGAATATCTCCATCCATCTTTGATAAATGGAAAGCATTGTGCTCTTTGCACTTTGTGATAACAAATGGGCCACTCCAAAAGTTATCAAACTTAGTGTGCTTTCCTGGCTTGCTTTTTAACTCATCCCACTTGAGCACAACATCACCCTCTCTGAATACTCTAGGAGTTGACTTCTTATCAAAGACTCTCTTTGTTTGGAGTTGATGGTACTCCAAAGACTTCATAGCTTTGCTTCTTGTCTCTTCCAGCTCCATGAGCTAGGCATACCTAACTGCCAATGGGTCCTACTCCTCAAACATTTCCAACTGATGCATAATATCAAGAGTTGACAACTCTACAGACAAAGGCAATCTGGTCTCCTTACCATAAACCAATACATATGGAGAATTTCCAATAGATCGTTTGGGAGTTATCCTATCTGCCCATAAATCATATTTCAGCTTGGTGTGCCAAGCTCTTTGGTTATCCTCCATTAGTCTTTTAATGATTCTTATCAGGTTCTTGTTTGTTGATTTAGCCAAACCATTACCTTGAGGGTAATAGTTTGATGAAGTGTTCAAGTATATTCCATTCTTGATAGCCTAATCACTCACTCTAAGTCCCACAAATGCTATGGAATTATCTGAGATAATTGATTCAGGAACCCCAAATCTGGTTACTAAGTCATCATAAAATTTCAAAACAACATTCTCATTGGCTTCTTTTAAAGCCACTGCCTCAATCCACCTTGTGAAATAATTGATAGCAGTGAGTACCCATCTGTGACCTGCACTAGAAGGTGGGTTTATGGGTCCAATAAAATCAATTCCCCATCTCACGAAGGGTTGTTCCACTTGAATTGGTTGCAAAGGTAATACTGACAACCTTTCTTTTCCCGCAAAAATTGTACACTTTACACATTTCCTTGCCCATGCATGGGAATCTTTAAACATGCCTGGCCAATAGTAGCCAACTCTCATTATTTTCCATACAATTGTTCTTGGAGCAAAATGACCCCCTACAGTTCCATCATGGAACTCATGAAGTACTGTATCTACCTGATCCTGATCAATACATCTTAACAGTACACCATTAAGGTCCTTTCTGAAGAGAACATTGTCAATTAGTACATAAGGAATAGACAACAATCTAAAGTATCTCCTCTTTGCCTTGTCCAAACCTAATGGAAACTCACCAATCTACAAAAAGTGAGTCATGTCATGAACCCAACTTACACCCAATGCAGGTGCAACATCCTGATCTTGATCATCAATGACTAAAAAAACCTTTGTTTTTGTTTTCCTCTCATTTTCAGATCCTGCAACTAGCTACTCACATAATCCCTTCCCTCTCACGAGCTTAGTGACCTTAATATCTATATCATATTCCATAACTTTCATGATCCAACCAACCCTCTTTTCATTTAGGTCCTTGCTTAATAGAAACTCCTTCACACTTGGGTGGGAAACCATCAAATGTATCTTATTTTTGGAAATCAAAGGTTTAATTTTTTCAAACTTCTAATTACAGCTAAAACATGTTTCTCCACAAATGAATACCTTTGTTCATAATCTGCCAATCCTTGGTTGAAAAAGGAAATGGGTTGTTCTAAAAGACCTCATTATTCTGCTATACTAGCATCGCAAAAACAAAATCTATGCTACCGAAAGCATATAGAATGAAGTCTTTTGAAAAATTTGGGTTTACCAATGTAGGAGCTGCTGCTAAAGCCTCCTTAATAGCTTCAAAGTTGTGATTGGCTTCTCTAGTCCAGCTAAATCTTGCATTTTTCTTTAAAATAACAGTCAATGGTATCAAAAAAATTGCAACATCTGGAACAAATCTTCTTAGAAAATTAATTCTGCCAAGGAAGCTTTGCAGTCCCTTTTTATGATTGGGTAAAGGCAGCTCTAAAATGGCTTTCACTCTCTCAGGATCAATAGTAATTCCCTGTTTCGACACTATGTGTCCTAACAACTTACCTTCATGGATAACAAAGATACTTTTCTTGGGATTGAGAGATATCCCATATTCCCTACATCTTTCAAACTCTTGTTTTAAATGCAACAAATGTTCATCAACATTTTTAGAGAATATTGTTACATCATCCAGATAAATGAGCACAATTTTATTAATTAAACCTTGAAACACCATGTCCATAGCCCTTTAAAAAGTGGCTCCAACATTGGACAAGCTAAAATACATTCTCTTGTAGGCCATAGTGCCCCATTTTATCGTAAATGCGGTCTTGTATTGATCCTCTTCTTTGACCAATACCTGGTTATAACCAGAATATCCATCAAGCAGGGAAAATCTCTTTGAACCAACAACAACTTGAAGGATCTGCTCCATAGAGGGCAGGGGGTAATGATCTTTCAAAGAAGCCCTATTAAGATCTCTAAAATCCACACAAATCTTAATTTCCCCATTTTTCTTTCTAACCAAAACAAGGTTAGAAACCCAAGAGGTATGTTTGATCGAAAAAATAATACCTCCTTCAATCAGCTCGGCTAAATCCTTAATCATAAGAGGTTCCAGTTTTGGGTCTAAATTCGTTTTTGTCTTATAGGATTTGCGTTAGGTTCTAATTATATTGTATTTTGAGAAATTATAGGATCAAATCCTTTCAAATCAGAATAATCCCAAGCAAAAACATCCTAAAACTCTTGACATAAAGCAACAAAATCCTGCCTATCTAATTGTGAACAGATTTTTCCTATCTTGAGGAGCTTACCTTTAAAAATATCCATCTCTTCATAATGCTCCTCTTTAATCTGAATGTTAGTTTTATTCCTTTTAAGTTGATCATCAGTGTTGAAAATGGACTCTGATGTAACCAAACCCCTGGGCAACTTATTAGTCCTCAGCTGAATAATCTGATCTTCATATTGTTGTCTAAGTTTCTCTTGATTTACAACAAAAAATCGATCTTCTTCAAGTAGGAAACTTAAAACCTGCACATCACTTTCAAAGACTTGTCAGTGAACATTATTGTCAGGAATAGAGGGCCTAACTACAACTTTAACATATTGTTGTACCTTCTCTTTTCTAATCTTGTTGGGTATGTCAAACTAAGCACCAATCACAACTAACCTATCTGCATGCTTATTTTGACTCCTAGGGATTGAAATCAAATTAAAAGCATCAAACTCCTCTATCATATCCCATACCCTATGCTTATAAGATTTCAAAGCATCATTTTTTTGTCACATTTAATCCTCTCACCTGGTTGACAATCAATTTGTTGTCCCCAAATATATGCAAGCAACTTATTCCTCTTTTTCTTGCCCATTCCAAGCCTTGAATCAGACCTTCATATTTGAAAGTATTGTTAGAACAAGAAAAAACAAATATGAAAGAAACATAATATTTATCACTTTGTGGAGATCCAACATTGCACCCCCACTAGCTCCATTTATGCTTTTGGAACCATCAAAATACATTCTCCATAGCTCATCTTGTTGTTGTATCTATTGTTTAGCCTTCTTTTCAAGATTTGGCATCTTTTTTTTTCGTTCATGTAGCACATAAACACCCAAACCAGTCTCCTGAATATATTCATTTGGATTATCCAAAATATTTTTTTCTTCTCACTCATTTAGTAGCACCTCTGGTATACTTTCAGCTTGTAGTTCTTGAGCTGTAGCAAGCTCACTGTCTTCAAAAACAAAACAGTTAGCATTAACTGCACTTGGTACATAAGGTTCAATGTGATCCTTAGCCAACGACTCTGATTTTATTGTGACTTTTGTCCCATACCTAGTCCTAAAAAAAATATGAGACCAATTAGAGGATAGATAACCTCCTATTTTAGTAGTGAAGTCCCTTGATAACACAGTGCAAAGAATGGAGGAAAATCAATAACAAAGACATCTTGATGGATTGAAAAATTTGGATAGGAATGTAATGTGAGACCTAAGTATTTAATAGCACCCACAGTATTAACTGTTGTCCCATCTAATCGGAGAACTCCTTTTTTAAGGTGTTGGCATTTTAGTCCTAATTGGTCTACAATCTTTTTTGGCATGACTAAACTACTGGCTCCACTATCAACCATACAATTATGTACTAGTTTGTCCCCTACAATCAAAGACACGTAGAAAGGAGGGGGTTTGAAACCCTTACCCTGACTCTTTGCTTCAAGCTATTTACTTAGTTGTTTATCACTATCTTGGGGTGTATTCGTAAAACAACTTTAACTGGATCAACTGAAACATCATTAGACACTCTATTTTTCAGTCAAAGCAGATTGTAACAATTATATTTGGCCTGGGATAGCTAAAGAGTCCCACATAGTCATCATTACATCTATTTTTTCATATTTTCAACAATGTTGAAGGTAGTGCAAAATGCACTCTTCATGTGTCCTTGGCAAAAGAATGTCTCTTTGGAAGTGAGGGTTGTTCCTTTGGCAGCAACTTGCAAGGGTACTTGAGATGTGGGTGGTTCTACAACTTCTTTTCCTTTATTTGTTGACTGTTCAAGCTCAAAAGCCCTTTTCTTGGCTCTTGTATTTGTTGCAACTAGAGAATCATCTTTGTTTACTCCATAGAATTCTTCTCCCTGCCAATTTAGGAAGGTAGCATCACTTGGAGGTTGACTTTTCTATTGTGGAGATCCATCATTAGGTTCATTAGGATATCAAACTAAAACATTCTGCACCATCAATGCTTGGTTGATGACCCCATTTGAACATGTGGCTTAGTTGTGGGGTTGATTGCAAGGAAAGCACCACTCATAATTTGCTGCAAGGTTGTTTTGAATAGGAACAAGATCCTTAGCAACACTAATTGGAGCTGGGTTATATGGCTAAAGAGGCCTTGGATTCATGTTCTATCTTGCACCTTGATAGTTTCCTTGATAAGGTCAGCCATTCTCAATATTGCCGAATTAATTTTGATTCTTGATGATACATTTACTTTGAGACTCAAGCATTTCTATAAGCTTACTTTGAGATCTTGGTATTGTGATAAATGATAGTGCAGACATGTGACTTGTACAACCTTGTCATGTCTTATGAATTTTTATGCAAAGGTGAACATGAATGCATCAAAACACCATATTTTGCATGGTATTGCTCCTCTTCTCTATGATGGTAGCCTATTGCTTGTTTATTGTAAGATAATATGCACTTTATATCTGTAGCTTATCATTCTAGAATCTTTGTTTACTTATGACACTATGACATTGGCTTTAAGAAGACTCTTTTTTAAATATTGTAGCTTAATTTTCTCTCCTCTTGTTATTGTCATTAGTCTTCACAATATTGCACGCTGATTGCAAGAAAGTCACCTTCAACCATGTATGGTTTAAAATAACCATTTAGTGCATACTCTTTTGACTTGTAACTTATCTCTAATATAGGTAATATTGTCTCATAGCATAGCTGATAACATATGCACATTTTTATACTGCACTTCACAATACACTTGCATTAATGCATCCTTCATGCCAGTTGTCTATGCATTCATGAGATAACTTTCCTTTCCATTAACTTATGAGCATTATTGATTCAAAGATTCACCATTTTTCTTTTAGTCATGATAACCCTGTTCTCCATTCAAACCTGAGGCATGTCATTGTTGAATAACTTTTAAAGAAATGATTGGAATGTTTTCAAACCTATTGCATTTATGTCCTGAAAGATATTACTTGACTTTCATTTGTCTTATATAGACTCATTTCTGACATATTTTTCTAAAGTCTTCAAGGGATAATGATAGATGAATTTAGCATAAGCATATTCACCTCTTTGGTAATGTTGTTCAAATACCTGAATAACAAGACTTAAGAGGTGGATATGCTTATGATATGGATGAATATTTTTATGTCTTGATACTTATCAAAATGTGCAAAAATAATTCAATAAGACATTTAGATCAATAACACCTCATCCATCGAAACATATGAGGGCAACATGTTGGGTTCTACCCTCGTGGGAGCCTCATTTAATCCCCCATGTTGAAATTGATGGAACAAAACAACATAATTACTTTTCCTATACTTGCATAGGAAACAAACATGTTAGAAAATATGTGCAGATGGCAGATGTGTTTGATAATGCCCCTTATTTTCTTGGATATCAGTAGTAAGCTTTTCTTTTAATGCACATGGTTGATCAGTTTATATGTTTATGGAGGTATGTGCATAAAGTGACTATAGAGTTTTTATTTCTCTAACAACATTCTTTCTCACAGATGCAGAAAACTAGGAGCAAAAAGGAAGCAAAATTTGGGAGTAGGATAACCGCAAGATTGAAAATAATGCTTGACAACCCCCACTAGAACTAGTCATTCAGGAAATGATTGGCCTTCTTTCCCTATATGTGCATGCTTTGTTTTGATATTTATAAATGTATATTCTTTTCGTTTATGTAAAAGGAGCCAATCTCACGACTTGTGTGAGACAATACGCATTCATATTATCAATAAAGACTATGTTTTTCTAAAAAGATTTGTGCAATCTTCTCCTCTGTTATATACATCTGCATACTATAATATAGTAGAATAGTCTTCTGATTTCTTTATGCACATGAAATGTAATATAGTAGAAAAAATGTACCTATCTTTCATTTGCAATCATCTTAGCTCAACCTACTTGAGCTAGGAACAAAAATGGGTAACAATTATATCATTAGTTTTTCTAAAAATATGTGATTTCAAGTAAAAAACAGGATATCCAAATTTTGAGACCCACTATTGTGGGATGACCCCATTAACTCATATAAAAAATAAAAATAAAAATAATATTTTATATCAAGCTTGGTAGTATATTGACTCTCTCAATTTATTCATGGTTCAACACATGGTTAACCTAAATTACTTGGAAATTTATCCCATAGACATGATGAAGGAAAATAATATTAGCAATCTTGCAAATGAATAAGAAGAATTAAACAATCTTACTAATATTAAAGATAATATTCTAGCTCCAAATTCTATGAGAATTGATCACGTAGGAATTTGGAGTATACAATAATGATGACAAAGAATTTTTTCTTACATGGATCATATAGAACAAGACCTATTGCAAGAACAAATTGGAAGAGATACAATTAAAAATATACTTGTCATCATGAGATGGGATGGAAGAATAAAATAATCATTTGGGGTTATTACCGAATTTTCAACTTGGGAAAAAAAAAAATTAATGCAAGAAATATCTAGGTAGAAGAAGAGAAAAAAATAGTTGGAAGAAGTTAGATTGGAATATGGCACAACCCACACATACCAAATTTGTCTGGGTTGGTCTACATCAATAAAATAATTGAAACTTTAGTTGGAAAACTTTGAAAAATTAGATAATGTAATCTTTGACTTCTTATAATACAATATAAGATTTGGATGGAACTATCAAGCTACAAATTAAAAATATGCATACCTAATTCCAACCAATATAATAAAAAATAGGTTGTTCTATTGCACAAATGAAATAACTAAGGGAGGTAGTCAACTTGTGGTTGACACAATTAACAAGTCTTTTGATTTACTCATTATACTACAAATTCTATTCATATTCCAAACTCTATCATAAAGGGTCAAGTATTTTTTATCAAGTTCAATGGGCATATCCACCATATACAACAATCCATCTTATAGTGGACAAATACATGGGTAAACCCACAAAAGTGGTTTACAATTGGAGTGAGGACTTGGAAAAGTTGAAAAAATTGACCCCATGGCAAAAAATCATTTTGGGTCTGAGCGAATCTTATTAAGGTTCAATGAACCAAAAGAGGGTTTGCTAGAACCTAGGTTCAAGCGAAGCCATTTAATGAAATGCCCCACCATTCCCGCCAAAAAAGACAAAGAAAACCCCTTTTGAAAGGGGGTTCGAATAACTCGGGTTTGTTGAACCCCCGGGGTTCACTGAACCCCTTTGGTTCGGTAGGAATTTCCCTTTCCCACCTTCCTACTTTCTAAAGCACAAAAAATCAAAAATTTTTCCCTTTGAAGCTCGGCTGGGCTTGGAGGATGAAAATGGAGGAGACTTCACAAACCCACCTTGGAATCGTAGTCCTCTCACCGAGCTATCCACTACTATAATTTTAATATAGTTTCTGTCATTATGTATTTGTTTTTTAGTTTTATTAAACATAGGTTTTCTCAATCAAAAAATCAAGCTCTTTGTCACACATGTGAAAAAATAAATGTGATTATCAATTTTTTTAAAAATATGAGGCACCCGGGAGACAAGTCCTTGATCCAACAAAAAACATTCGAACACATACAAAAAAAGTTAAGAATGCTATATGGTCCTATGTCCTAATTATTGTAATTATTTTGACTTCAAAATTTGATTAAGGAAAAAAATATTCAATAAAACACTATCTAACCTATCAGAAGAATGATATCAGAGTTACAAATCTAAATTCGAAGAATTGGAATTTTATCCTTCATAGAAAAAAGGTTATGCGTTATACGATGTGTATCACTTTTTAAAAATGTTGTTTTCTGAAGAAAACCAGTTTTCGTGGGAGATGGAAAAAGAAGTGCACCGATTCCAAAATTTTGGAAAAAAATATATTTAGAATCTACAGACAAAATGTCACAAAACTCTAGTTTGCATCATCTTCAAATTTCTCATGGTTTAGCCGCTATAGGTGCCCAAAAGTGAAGATTTAGTTAGAAAAAAATATTTATGTGTCTAGTTTGGCCAAAAGTTGTAAACCAATATTGTGGGATCACCCACATATAATCACATATGGGGTTATATAAGAATATCTTACCATGAAAAAGGTTGATTGATTAATTTTTTGATAGATGTCATAAAATTTTGGTATATTTTGAATCAAAAACTACTTCTTTTCTTTATATATCACTAATACATTCTATTATCTCTCCTCAAGTACAACTATTATATCTCTCACATATCTTCTCTATCTATCTTTTATGTTATATATATCTCCCCCCCTCTCTCTCTCTTCTATGTTATGTCTCTCATTTCTCACTTCCATATTCTATATCATAAATGTAGTACATATATATTCATGTCTAATATAGGTTTTTGTCTCTATTTATTTTCATTGGTATGTCTTTTTGTTAGTATTACAGATCAATTATAGGTACCACACTATAGTTTATAATTTGTCTTGTGATAAGTTTAGCTTGCTTTATCTTGCTCAGGGATGTGTTTATATGCTACTAGAATTTGGTTCCCTTATTGCTTTTCCATCATTTCCCTTTATTAGGCAACCCTTTCAGGTTTTCAACCTAATGTGAATGGTGTGGCTATGTCTTGCCAAAAGTGTATTTGATTCTATCAAAGAGATGTGTCATACAAGATCAAAATTAGTTGAAATATTTGTAGGTGTGGGACATGACCAATAAAACAATATTTGGGTTATAAGGTTAGCTCCTTATCTATTCAAGCTTATAGCTAACTTGTATAAATGAAAATGAGAAGAAATACTAAAATAAAATGATATTAATTAAAAGGCCATAAGACAAAATAGATATCCATGTGGACCATGATAGAGCTTTGCAAATCACTACATCGTGACCAAGAACAAATCAAGTAGATGGTGCACCCATATCAATTATGAGATTACATATGTATAACATTGAGTTAGAACTTCTAAAGTAGCATCCTTATTTATTAATGTTCAATATAGTTCAAACATAGATATGGTGCAATTTACAACTTAATGCTAGGTACAATGTGAATGTTCCCTTGTTTCAAATTAAAAAAAAAAAAGAATAAATTTTATATATCAAGCTTAATAGCTCAACCATACAAAATTGATTCTAAAAAGATAAATGGGTCATACGCTGTTATATATAGAGGAATATCCACACACAATTAGGTTTATATCTAAATCTTATTTGAGAAATTTGTGTTCAATAATAGGTGGTATATAATCTATAGGTAAATATTACCTCCTTTTCAATTTAATACTTCAAGTGGTCTAGGGATTATTGAGAGGTATCAAACAAAATACATGTGTACTTAAAACAATGAATTTCTTCACTTGTGCATTATGAAGGAAATCCCTAGGTAGGTGAAATATTTTGATCACAATTAAATTTTATCTAGAGAAGTGACTCATCATGAATGCTAAGTAGATTTCTGAACTAAATTTTATTTTAGTGCTTGAGAATTGAAGATTGTGTACCCTCGATAATGGAATAAACCTTTATAGTACGGGAGTTGTGGTCTTGAGAATTGGGTAACAAAGGCATATCACAACCAAGAAATGCTTAATATTATTGATGATCCATGAGAACCTTGGGATGGAGTACCTCATGGCTAATCAAATGGTGCATGCTAAGTCTCATTACAAGCATGAACTCTATTTTTTCATAGTCATGTAGGTTTGTGCTTTAGAGAATAATTCTCTTTATAATATGATAGCTTGTGGGGCCTATCATAAGCTACATTGTTTTGATTATATAAAAGTATGATAGTTAAGTGATATAGACCAATGAAGAGGTATTAATGCAAAATTCCAACTTC
>VDFB02210616.1:0-13625 GCA_007258455.2 Sequoia sempervirens | reverse complement strand
AGCATCATTCTCATTTTCATTTTCAACAACATTTAAACAATTTTCATTTTCATTTTCTAATTTATTTTCAACAAATTCTATAAAAAAATCATCTCTCCGAGTATTATCAATGTCAACATCGTTAAGTCCAACATCTTATAAAACTTCTACAAATGAATTTTCCATTTCACCAAAATATGGATTTGAAGATGTACTTGGATTTGTGCCTATTGAAATATTCTCCATAGCATTGAAAGAGGGATTTTAAGACATACTAGGACTTGTTTGTATAATCATATTCTTCTCCAAATTGACTCCTTGCAAATTAGTTTTATCTACAACTATGCTATCTTCAATGTTTTCATCTTCAATAGTTGTTGAATTGGTTGCTCCAACATCATTAATTGATTTAATTCCCATTCTTTCTTTCTCTCTTCTCTTTGTCTTTGTTTCTCCTTCTCTCTCTTTGCTTCAATTTCTTTAGAAGTCAATGTCTTTCTATCTTTCCTCTTATTACAAGCTTGTGAACCCATGATTATAAAACTCTCAAGCACAAATGAATGTCAATAGTGAAATTCTTCAAAAAATTCAATCCAAATTGCAAGTTGACGACCTGTAAGGTCAAAATTCTTCCTCATGTGTTCCTCAAAACAAGTAGAAAACTAACACAATTCCACTTAAGAAACTGTTTACTTGATGCCTCCTTTCAAAAATTCAATCCAAATTGCAAGTTGATGACCTATAAAAACAAGATTCTTCCTCTTTTATTCCTCCAAATGTGTAGAAAACTAACACAATTCCACTTCAAAAACTGATTACATGATGCCTCCTTTGAAAAATTCAATCCAAAATGCAAGTTCAACACTTGTAAAGACAAAAGTTGATGAAAAATAGCCCAATATGTCGTAGTCGGTCGTACATGTGAAGTTGCAGACTTCACAATAAAATTTTTCTAGTAAATTTTAAAAAATGGTAAAAAAGAAATGGGATCCGTTTTATAATCAGGATCCCATTTCCCAATATTAAATGTGGGGACCGTTGACATGGAAACGAGATCTCATTTCTATGTCAACGATCACCACATTTGATATTAGGAAACGAGATCTCGATTTACAAAATGGGATCCTGTTTCTAAAAAATTGAAATTCGCCTTGCTTTGTAGTTGGGTTTTTGGCTTGTATTTTGGTTTGGGAAAAACATTGGGAATCCAAACCTAGGCCTTCAACTTGGTTTGACCTGCAAGTTGAAGATCCTAACAATGTCAAAGAAAAATAGTGAGTTTAGACATATGGCTGATGACTTTTTTTGCAGAATTTTTCAATGAAATTAAAACCCATTATAGATGAAACAGTGCAAATTTTAAATATATAATTTTTTTTACAATTGGATTATTTAAATTCTATTTCTCAATTAATTTATGATGAAACTAGTCCATAAACTTTAAATATCAGGGGTTTTTACTATTTTAATAACTTTTTATCAAAATATTGTTTTGTAAAACTAATTGCATGAGAATGTACTTTAGATAATTATTTTCAATTTAAAAAAAATTCAAAAATGAATAAGTTTAGGTCATCTTATGTGTGATGTAAACGACAATTTTTCAAAACGACAAATATGGCTAATAAAAATTTAACAAAAAAAATCAATACAAAATTACAAAAAATATAAAAAAATGTGCTTTCAATGAGTTTATAATCTTTTCCCAAAAGGATTTAGAAAAATACGATAATTTTAGGTCAAAATATGGATGACGTACACATGCATGGTATGGTTAAAAAAAGTGACTTTTAAATAGTGGTTTTTAGAAAGGCCTATTGAAACTCAATTTGTACCATCTGGGTATTGAAATAAATTACATATTTGGAAACTAGATTGTGAGTGCTACATTTTATGGTTAGTGACTTTTTTGAAGATTCCATCTCTAACTGCTTCAAATTTTAAGGTCAAATGTGTCAAATTATGAAAATCAGGGAAAACACTTCCACTTTTTGGCCAAAAAGTGGACTCAACTTCTTGCCAACATCCTCCTCATTGTCTCTCTCTCTTAAAAACTCTTCAACTCTTTCCTCCATGTCCTTCATGTCTTCCAAAACATGTACTCTTGTTGTTGCAATCTTCTCTTTATTATTTTTTCTCTTTCTTAGCATATACATGTTCAACTACAAATAAATCTTGTGAAGAAACTAAATGGGACTCACTCTTACCCATGCTTTCCTATTTTACACTGCTATTCTAGTATCCCTAAAACCCTTCAACATCCACTTCACCTCATTAATCTTGGCCTTGTATGTTCTTTCTATTTTTACCAACATTGAAACTCCTAATGCCTTTCCCAGAACAAACCTATACTCTTCCTTTATGCCATCTCACACACATTCAAAAACACATCTACTCACAAACCTTTAGAGACTATGCTCTCTATAGTTACAAGTTCCTTTCACACCTTCAACAAAACTCACTCTATCATCTATCCTCTACCCAAAAAATATTTCTAGAAGATGATTCCTCTATCCACTCTCTCTCAATGAAGGAACTCTACACCTTATACCTAGATTCAACCTTGTTAAAGGATAGTCCATAATCTCACTCTTCTCTACAAAAAATTCTCATACACAAATCCTATCCTCTGCCCAACAAGAACTTGGAAGATCCACCTCTTACACTTCATCTACCCGCTTCCACTATGGAGGATGCTTCAGAGTGAGAAGATCGATTTCGAAGATCATATTCAAAGTGATCAATAACTAAACAATAAATATTATGAGACATTAGAAAATGCCCATAAAGAATTACTAATAAAGGTTTTGAATTATCCTCTCAAGAACTACATAGAGAAGAATCCCTAGAATGGAAAAGATGACTTGAGATAA
This sequence comes from Sequoia sempervirens, assembly GCA_007258455.2. Taxonomy (NCBI): domain Eukaryota; kingdom Viridiplantae; phylum Streptophyta; class Pinopsida; order Cupressales; family Cupressaceae; genus Sequoia; species Sequoia sempervirens. The sequence continues at coordinate 10,773 of VDFB02210616.1, read as the reverse complement.
AATGTCTAAAATAGTAAAATAATTTCAAACAAATTAGATATTAGAACAAAAATATAATTCATAAAAGTAAATAAAAACATACTGAAAAGAAATGACACAAGTCATTTACCAAAACCTCAAATTTTGATGATAACACCTCTAGTTTTTAAAAATTAGAATCTTCTAACAATACTAGCAATAAACAAACACGCAAGGAATTAGATAATTTTACTCAAAAAGTTAAGTTACTAGAGTATAAGAAGATATGGTACTAAAGAACAGGTAGAGTAGTGGTTAACTAATCTAGAATGATATTTTGATTTACAAAAGATTAATAGTTGTGGTTGGACAAGAATCACCACATATCAATTAAAGAATGTTGCCCTAAATTGGCAGCAAGACAATATTAGATTCTTGGAATTATAGGCTAATAAAGTGAAATGGTCTCAATTTGAAATGTTATTTTAACTAGATTATCTTTCAATTACTTTTTCCAAGAAAGATGAAATGAATTATTTGAGCTAAAATAGAAAATGGGTCAATGATTCAATGAGTTTGACTCATAAAACTACACGGTTGAATCTTGATAGCAATATCACAATAGAAAATGTAGATAATTAATGAGTATAAACAAAATTTTGATAGATTAAACTATTTGTATCATTTACAGAGGGATGGGACTAAGTAGTCAAATTAATAAATGACTTAATAAATGAATCTAAAGTTCATATGTGGTGTTGTAAGCCAAATTATGTATTGATGAAGTTGCTCAAATTGTTTAAATTTTTTAAAACACATAATCAAATCGAAAAGGAAAATCATAAAAGAAAAATAATGAAACATTAAAAAATTATTTCAAGAATGATAAAAATAATTATAGTCATAATTTTTTCATTGTTGAACAACAAATGTGATCATTGCCAACAATTAATAAACACATTCATTTTGAACAATTTTTTTTTGGTAAGACTTAAATGTTGGAGTTGTGGTGAGAACCACTATGGAAGCAACTATCCCGACAAACAATAATAGTTTAAAAAAATAAATAATGGATCCAATACCTCCTCACAACCTAACATACAATACATTGTTAGATTTCTTTAATCAAAATCAAAGGTTCAATAAATCATGGAAATGCTATTTTTCATGTTGATTCTAGTAGTGGTGGTAATTTCATTTCCCCTAAAGTTGTCTCTAAGCTAAAACTCACATATATAATAATTTATTTGTTATGATTAGGAATGTCTAATGGTTATAATTATAATACACTCTAATGTTTTTGATGAGGAAAAGTAGGTATTACACACTAGTGTTGTTATTAAACACTTTCAAATTTAGTTAGGTGACTTTATGAAACACAATTGTTTTCATGTACTGAATCTTGGTAAATATGATCTACAATCTTAGGAATGTGATAGCTAGGGTAGAATAATGAATTCATTCATTATGAAAATTAGTAGGTTCTCTTGGGACTAAACATGGGGACATGTCAAATCTTATAGGGAGAGAAAAGACATCTCAAATTAAAAAAATTATGCCATGCAAATTAAATGTAGTGTTATAAAAGACTGAATATTTTTGTGTTAGTTCAATCGAGTGATAGAACCAAATTATACATTAATATTAAAATTGTTATACAAAAGTTTAAAGACGTTTTTCTTAAGAAATTAGATACTTTACGTGATTAATGAAACATGCAATAGATTAAATTCTAGAAAAAAAATCAATTTCTAAAACTTCTTACCTTTAGTCCGTTCTTAAATTATCTAAACTAAAAGTACAATTGACATAGTTATTTGAAGAGGGAAAAATATGATCTAATATTTCTTCCCAAAATGTTCATTTCATTTGTAAAGAAAAACAATGAATCTACGAGATTATTCATTGATTATAGACAACTTAATAAAAGAACCATAAACCAAAAGTGTCCTTTTACTTCTAATTAATGATCTTTTAAATCATTTAAATGAGACCATTTATGGTCTTGTGGCCATCAAATTCACATTAACAAATGTTAACATTGCAAAATCTGTTTTTCAAACCAGATACGAGCATTATAAATTTATTGGAATGCCTAATAAATGTATTTAAGTTGCCTATACCATTTATATCCTTAATATATATCTTCACACTTTCTCTTACTTCTTTATTTTATTCTATATTCTTTTAACTGCAATTTATTATGTTTCATCTTTATTCTCATAGGTATATTGATATGGGTCTGCCATATCAAACTAAAGACTGTTAGTTAATGCACACATTTAGTTTGTTGAGGAAGGACGTACTGCTAAGAGAGAGAGAAGCAGGTGAAGCATTTGACGTGTACCCAACATAAGTTTTTTCTTGAATTACCATGTAAGTTTATCCTGTGCTCATGAAAATCAGTGGCTAATCTGAATGAAGTTTTAAGCCATCTACTCAATCACATGAGATGTTCTAAATGGTCATTTCTTCTTTCAAAAAAAAAAAGGTTCAGTATCCTCCTAAATACAATATCTGTAAGCCATTGCTTTCCATATAACTTCCTCTCTTAACTAGGTATTTCTTAAAGAGGATTAATCTACTCTTTTAAAAATTTAGTAAACCTAGTACCATTTGCCCACCTAGATCAAGATTTACAATCGTGATGTTGCCTCAACAACCTAGTAGCATTTTTCCCACCTAGATGATATGACCTCGCAGGGTCTGAGATTTTACATTGATTAACTTGAATTCCATGCCCTATCCACAAAAACAGTTTACATTGATTAACTTTGGGGTTTCCATCTTCGCTCTAGACTCAGGTAAATGCCAAAATACCAAAATGTGAACAACAAGTCCTTCATTCCTTTATCTGTCCTTGATCATTTGCAGAAAGCCTACAAACTCCACCATCCATCCCCATCCAGGAGCCAACTCCAAGCTCAGAAAGTTCTTGAAAAATCTCACACCACGCTCAGCCCGAACCTTATGTCATGCCAAAGCCACCCCAAAAATATCTACAAGGAACATGGAGAAGAGAGATTTACGGGATTTGTTTCTATCTATCTGTGTTGGTTACTTGAGCTATTTATGGAGAGTGCATAATTTGTGGGATTCGTCTTAATCTGTGCCTACTAATTAAGGCTGTTGTATCTCTTTATATATAGAGGTGTTGTAATCTCCAATCTCCATTCTAACTACCATGAATAATAACACCCTCTCTCCCTTCTCCAGTGGATGTAGGCTATGGCCGAACCACATACATCTGTGTGTTATGTGACTGGTTTCTTCATGGTGCATCGAGCTGTCTTATCCTGATTTCTCATTATGGAGACCCTGCTGGCCAGGCGATTCGCTTTTCAGCCCGTTGTCGCTTTGCCTTACAAAAATATTTTCGCGGGTCTCTTTTTTCTCTTGTTCGGCCATCGCTTCTTCCTGCTTCATTTTTTGTGTGATCATGTTTTCCCGCTGCGATTCGGTGGTTCTTTCTCGCTTTGATCTCGGTGATTTTTCCTTGTTCTTCTGCGCTGACCTCGGTTTCTAAACCCGCGATCTTGTTCGTGGTCGACGCGATTTCTTGCTCTTTTCTACAAAACAAACCTTTTACCGTGGAGATCAATTCTACTTTGCCCCACATGATCCTCGTCTCTATTCAAATATCACCGCTACCGGGCTCTCATCGGCTCCAGCAGTATTCTTTATCCTCCGCCGTAACTGTGTGTTCCAATCATTGCGGGAAAACTTTCATTGTGCGCCCTTTTTCGCACTTTTTTCTGCCGAAGGTTCGATTCGAATCCTAGTTGGAGACTTTCATCAGTTCCGTTAAATGGTATCAATTATGTAGCATGGTCTAGAGCTGTTGCTTTGTCGCTTGGTGGCAAGAAAAAATTTGGTTTCGTTAATGGTGATAAACAGTGTCCTCAAACTACTGAATCGGGATATGAGGATTGGATATCCAATGATCAGCTTGTTCGATCATGGTTACTCAATTCGATGGAAACTCATATTGCCGAAATTTTCACTTTTTCTAATTCAGCAAAAGAACTATGGGATTCAATCACTGAATTATATGGGAACCAAAATAGTGTTGCACGTATTTTTGAACTCACTCTTGAAATTGTTGCAGCCCAACAAGGTGAGAAAACCTTTAGTGAACACCTTGGGAATCTTAAAAAACTGTGGGACGAATTGAACCTGTATCGTCCACATACCACTGATGCCCAAACTCTTTTGAAACGAGCTGAGGAGGATAAAATTTTCTCACTACTTCGTAGCTTGAAGCCTGAGTATGAATACATAAGGCGCAATCTTCTGATGGATGCCACATTACCCACTCTTGCTAGTGTTTGTGCTATTATTCAACGAGAGGAAACTCGAAGAAAGACTATGAGCTCAGAATCCAAAACTTCAACGGAGAAGATTGAATCTAATGTCCTTTTGGCTGAAAAGGATGATAAAAGAAAGCCTCACTTTTCTGACAAAAACAAGAATGTTTCTCGCTACAAGGGTAAGAAGGAACTCTATCAATGTGATCACTGCAAGAAAACTGGGCATACCAAGGATCGTTGCTGGGAATTACATCCACATCTCAAATCTGAATATAAGGGTCGAAAGGATCATGCTGTTGTAGCCGAGACTTCTTTTTCAATCAATCAGTTGGGTCATCTTCTTCAACAACTCAGTAAGACTGTCTCTTCTGGCAATAGTCCGTCCACTTCCTCTCACGTGTCAGGTAATCTTCATGCTTATCTTACTTCCAATTCCAAAATTAATTCCTGGATTATTGATTCTGGAGCTACAGATCATATGGCCAATAGTCCTTCTTCAGTAACCAATTTTATTCCAAAAAATGATAAGCATGATATCTCTGTTGCTAATGGAACTACTGTTTCAGCCTTAGGAAGTGGTAAAATTAGTTTCTTTTCTCATAATGCTCCATCTGATGCTCTGGTTGTTCCATCCTTCCCCGTTCAACTTATGTCTATTGGAAAAATTACTAATTCTTTAAATTGTGATGTCATATTTTCTCCAACATCTGTCATCTTTCAGGATTGAAAGTCGAAGAAGATGATTGGTAAAGGAACATACTCACATGGACTTTATTTTCTAAACTCCCTCAATCAGGCGTATCATGCCAGTGGTGTAATTGAAAGTCACACTTTACATAAACGACTTGGACATCCATCCAACTGTATCTTGTCAAGACTTTGTCCCTCTGCTTCTGTTGATTCTGATGTCTGTGATGTTTGTCAGTTTTCTAAACAAACGCGTTTACCTTTTGTCAATTCGTCTTCTATGTCTACTGAGTTGTTTGAATTAGTTCACTTCGACTTATGGGGACCTGCGCCTATTGATTCTTATGATGGATATAAATATTTTGTGTTGTTCACTGATGATTTTTCTCGTGCTACCTGGTTATACTTGTTAAAATAAAAAATTGAAGTGACTTCTGTCTTCAAAGATTTTCATACTATGGTGTTTAATTAGTTTGGTGCTAAAATAAAAACTTTTAGGTCTGATAATGGTACCGAATATGTTAAAGGATCTTTTTCAGAATATCTTCAAAGCCAAGGCATTATTCATCAAACAAGTTGTGTCAGAACTCCACAACAAAATGGGGTGGTCGAAAGAAAGAATCGACACATCCTGGAAACCGCACGAGCCCTTATGTTTCAAACAAAGGTCCCAAAACAATATTGGTCTCATGGTGTATTGACTACTGCATATTTGATCAACCGTCTTCCCAGCCGTGTTATTAAGTTCAAGTCACCATTGGAGATACTAAAAAATAGGACACCTAACATCTCACACTTGAGGGTATTCGGATGTGTCTATTATGTGCACCAGCAAGCAATACACAGAGATAAGTTAGAAGCTCGCTCTACTCGGTGTGTATTTTTTGGGTATTCTTCCACTAAGAAAGGGTACATATGTTATGATCCAGTCACTCGTAAAATTGTTGTTTCACATGATGTCCATTTTGTGGAGTCTGAATCTTTTTTTAAAGCTTGTGTTGAATCTGGGAGTCGGTCACAGGGGGAGTCTGTGTCTCACCCAGTTCCGCTTCCTACAATTACCAATGAGGATGTTGTTCCTGATCACGATGCAGAAGTTCCTGAAGCAACACCAATCCCCACATCTCCTCAAGCTACTCGACGATCGAGTAGAGCAACTCGTCCTCCAGAGCGAATGAAAGATTTCTTCACTTATCATGCTACATCTTATCCTATACAGGAACACTTGTCTTATAATAATATTTCTCAGTCTCACCTAGCTTTCTTGAGTACCGTTGATCATAATCAAGAACCTAAGACTTTTCGAGAAGCTAACTCCATTGCAGTTTGGAGGAAGTCTATGCAAGACGAGCTACAAGCTCTAGATGACAATAAAACATGGGAGATTGTTAAGCTACCTCCAGGAAGGAAAACTGTCGGATGTCGTTGGGTGTACAAAAATAAATACAACAGTGATGGTTCCTTAGAATGACATAAGGCCAGACTTGTTGCTAGAGGATTCACACAAACATATGGAGTAGATTACCAAGAAACTTTTGCGCCTGTTGCAAAGATGAACACATTCTGGGTCCTCATTTCTCTTGCTGTAAATCAAGACTGGAAATTGTTTCAAATGGATGTCAAAAATGCATTCTTGCACGGTGATCTTAAAGAAGAAGTTTACATGAGCATCCCACCTAGGCATCCGCAAGAGGCCAAGTTTGGTTTAGTGTGTAAGTTAAAAAAGGCAATCTACGGGCTTAAACAATCTCCACAGGCCTGGTATGCTAAGCTTAGTTCTGTCCTTATGATGAATGGGCTGAAACGAAGTAATGCAGATCCTTCTCTGTTTGTTAAAAGAGGTAACTCCGGTATTGTTGTTGTTTTGATTTATGTTGATGATATAGTCATTACTGGTGATGATCAAAATGCAATTTCTAAGCTAAAGATTCTGCTACACAATAGATTTGCCATTAAAGATTTGGGAACTTTGAAGTACTTTCTAGGATTAGAAATTGCCTACTCAAAAAGCGGCATCTTTCTTAATCAACGAAAGTATGTGTTGGATCTGTTACAAGAAACAGGTAAATTTGGAATCAAACCATCAGATACGCCAACGGATAGCAGAGGAAAACTGGATGATACTGGTGCATTGTTGTCTGATATTGGTCAGTTTCAGAGGTTGGTCGGTAGGTTAATCTATTTAACCATTACTCAACCTGACCTTTCTTATGCAGTTAGTTTGGTAAGTCGTTTCATGCATGCTCCCAAGGCTCAACATATGCATGCTGTTACCAGAATTTTACAGTATCTGAAAGGGTCTCCAGGTAGAGGTATATGGATGCGTAAGACTGGCCATAATTCTATTACTGCCTATACTGATGCTGATTGGGCAGGATCTCCCATTGATCGAAGGTCTACAACTGGCTATTGTACTTTTGTTGGAGGTAACTTGGTCACATGGAAAAGTAAAAAACAGAGTGTTGTTGCTCGTTCAAGTGCTGAAGCAGAATATAGAGCAATGGCATCAACTACCAGTGAAATTATATGGCTTCGCGCTCTGTTGAAGGACCTTGGATATGGTTCATCCCTACCAACTCAATTATTCTGTGATAATCAGGCTGCTATGCATATTGCTTCCAATCCAGTGTTTCATGAGCGCACCAAACACATTGAAGTCGACTGTCATTTTGTTAGAGAGAATGTGCAAGCCAATGTCATCCGCACAACCTTTGTCCCTACAAATCAGCAATTGGCGGATATATTTACAAAAGGTCTTCCAGCTCTCAAGTTTCACGAAATATTGTCCAAGTTGGGCTCGATTGACATTTTCGCACCAACTTGAGGGGGAGTGTTGGAGAAGAGAGATTTATGGGATTTGTTTCTATCTATCTATGTTGGTTACTTGAGCTAGCTTCAGAGGAGCAAGCACCTCCTGTGGATTCATCTTTAATCTCTCATTTCTATTTTACACGCCACCACCAAGGCTAATGTATCTCTTTATATGTAGATGTTGTAATTCCATTCGCATAAAACCCATGCAATGGACAAACCCTCTCTCCCTCTCCATTGGACATAGGCTACGAATGTCCGGCCATATATTTGTGTGTGTTGGTGATTGGTTTCTTCCAAAGGGGTCATTTTTAACCACTCCACGGTTATGAAAATATAGTTGTTCGGAAATTCCATTATGGGAACATAGACAACATACCAGTCCCCGTTCTCAAAATTTCCGGTGAATCATTTACATATAAAATAGCCGTCTTCTTATTCATTTAATTCACGTACCCTAATTTGATTAGCGTCCCCGTCCCCGTAGCAGTACCAGTACCCTACATCTCCCGACAACTATGGACCATGAAAATAAAATAGAGGTCTCACGGACGTGGTAATACCCTTGGAAATATGCAAGTCCAAAAGAGTGGCTACAAACCGTGAAGCTATATCGAAATTTACCCTATAGCATTCCCTTGCCTCCAAGAGTTAACTTCATTGCTTCCATCTCCAAACCACCATTTACCAGAAATACTGAACTTAATCTTATCTCTATAATCATGCCTAGAAAGGCCATTTTCCTTTTTGGGCATGTCAACCGGATTGGAGTATCCATGTTTGTGAGCCTAGCACTACTGATTCACCGCCAATTTTGCTACAAATGCTTGGTCACCCAACCATATATAACGGCCACACACCAATTATATTCTCCCCTCTGGAACATTAATTGCCTCCAATTTCTTCATACCCTTATTCTTTATTGAATTGCACTTTGAGATATTATTCAACGACTATCTTAAATGGCCTTCGATGCACACATTTATGAGAGTCCATGATTTAGATGTTTAAACTTTTCCTACTTATTCCATTCGCCCCAGCATTTTCCAACTTGTCAGCTTCTCCATTTGCCTCCTTGTAGGTGTGGTGTATCGAGAAGCTATTAAAACTTCTATGGTTTCGATTGCCTTCTCCAAATACGCCTGAAATTTCCAATTCGATATCCTCCCAAACCTGAGTGCATTTATAACTAATAAGGAATACCCCTCAATTTCAATATTTTGTATGCTTAAATAATTGCAAAAGTGTAAACCAAGAATTAATGCTTGAAACTCTCTCGTGTTTTTGTCCGTTTTGAGAGAGGTTTTGAAAGCTCTTCCACTTTTTTCCCTTCTTAATTTTGAATGATGTACCTAGCTCCAAAGACGCTTGGATTCCCTCTAGATGCTTTGTCAAAGTTTAGTTTATATCAATTTTGTTGAGGGGTTTCCATGTTGCATTGGCTCTTGATTTCTTGGACTCCTTCAGTTCCCTTCCACCAAATACAAGAATTTTGAGCCCAAACCATGTCTATCTCATCTTAGAGTCCTAGTCCGTGAAAGTCACCTTTTGGGGGCTCATCCTTGCCACCCTACTATTCACTACATTTAATACAATAACAACCTCTAACTTGTTTATAAACGATAGTAAGTTCATTTCCTTTTCTTGGAAGAGTCATCTATTATCCTCCTTCCATACTTCCCATGCTAGGATTGAAGGGTTTATCAACCACATACTTGAATAAATGACATTCTTTCTTAGTAGAGGCCAATATTTAAATAGGATAAGTATATCATTAGGTAAAGCGTTGAACTAGCCAAGCTTTGCACATAACCATTTCCAACATGCTTGTGAGAAGGGACATTCTAATAGTAGATGGTTTGCATTATCGTCATTTTCTTTGCAAATAACATAACTTGAAGGGCCTTGATACCCCATTTTGACAAAATTATTGGCTGTCAGAATCATCCTTTGCATCGCTGCCCAAGTAAAGGCTCCCACTTTTGGGAGGTATTGATTGCTCTAACATAGATGCAATGGTAATGAATACTTTGTCTCATCTTTCCCCAATTCTTTGTATCCATATTTTGAATTATATTGCCTTGTGTTTGATCCAGTCCACACTAATCTATCTTTTCCATCTCGAATTGTAATGACATTACCTTGGAGAATTGATAGAAGTTGTTCAATTTCATGGAATGGTAGATTTTGATTTTAAGGTCCTTCCAATACCAACCAAGGACCCCATCTTTGATGCCTTCTTCTATGTAGTCTTTGAATTTTACACCCCAGGACTGCATTAGTGCATTTTTTGTGTGTTCCACATTTAGAATGTTGCTCAAGTTGGGATAACCCCCCTAGGAATCTTCCTACAATAATGTTGTTTTCCCATCATGTATGTCCCATGAGATGTAATATGTGATTAAGGAGTGACATGTTCTTTCATAAAGTTCCATATTCTCGATCCTTTGGGCAGATTTTATGAGATTAGTATGCTTATGTCATTGTTGTTGTTTAGATATTTATTTTATAGGATCTTGGCCCACTTAGATTTGTTGTTTGTATACATCTTCCAGATTAATTTTGCTCCTAACACTTTATTTTGCTTTAGGAGATCTCTCAATCTTGTTCACCTAATTGCTTTCTCCTTGCATTTCTTGTCCCATGTAATTAGTGCAATCTTTTTTTGATCTGAGGTTACTTACCAATTTTTTCCTTGTGCTCTAATTTAAACTATAATATGTTCCAATTGGTAAAGAAAGATAAGACAACATATATATTAGTATTGTGGATATTGTATAGGAGTGAATTTGTACCCCTTGTACAAATTCCCCTTCCATATACCCTCACCTTAGAAAATCAAATCCGAAGGCGAAATTCCACATCACCCACCTACCTTCCATCCACCTGAAATTTTTCCTTTGTGTCAGTGAGAGAATATTTGTTGGGGATGAACACGCGATGCACAAACGTCTACGCCACACGCTATCGTCTCTGACAGATTCCTGCATCTGAAGTTGGTAGAGGC
>VDFB02210612.1:0-12904 GCA_007258455.2 Sequoia sempervirens | reverse complement strand
GAAAAAAGTGAGCATTTGTAAAAAAAATTATTTTTCTTTAGTGTAGAAATATATATATATATATATATATATATACATGATAAAAATGAATATTCAAGTTCCTTAGTTTAAATGATAGTGTATGGAACCTTTGAGCCATTCCAAAACAAGTAACTTTCATATAAATGCATATATATAAACATATATATACATATATATATATATGTGTGTGTGTGTGTGTGTGTGTGTAAATCGAACACACACACACACACACACATATATATGTATGTATGTATGTATACTTATGTATATCTCTATATGCATTTAAATGATTTCATTCACATCTACTATGTATTCAAATAATGTATGTATATATATATGTGTGTGTATGTGTATGTATGTATGTATGTATATATACTTATCTATATCTCTGTATGTATATATCTATCTATCTATCTATCTATATATATATATGCATATATGTATATATACTTATCTATATCTCTATATGCATATATATATACTTATCGATATATATATACTTAAATATATATGTATGTATATATACATTATTTGAATACATGGTAGATGTGAATTAAATCATTTAAATGCATATAGTGATACAAATATATAAGTATATATACATATTAAAATTCATATTGAATTCAAATGGATAACTAATATTATGAATCAGAATGTGGAAATCAATGAAAAATCTTAAGGAAAAAACCAGGATGGACGTTTCCTACCAAATCATAAAGGCAACACTCAAAATAGAGGTTGACTGCCACTAGTAGAATTTGGCAAATAAATGACTAGGTGACTAAAACTTTTAGTCACAAAAACTAAAAATGATTAAATTTTACTCATTTTTTGCAACTCAACTATAAATGAGTAAATAAATGACTGATTTGGTCATTGACTAAATAGTTAGTCATTTATTTAGCCACAATTCATTTGAATAAATCATTTAAGGAATCAAGAATATAGCTTGCCAAAATACTCTAAAACTTTAATAAACATGCCCTAAAACTTTTGTCAAAATCTTATTTTCAAGCATAGCCCACCATAATGGAGTTTTCATTTTAATAAACATACTCTAAAACCTTCATTGAAACATTATTTTTAGGCATAGCCCACCAAAATGGAGAAGTGTTTCAATAAACAATGACAGAGAACGGTAAGGAGATGTGCATGATAGAAGGAATAGGATTCATTGTTGTTTATCTCATTCCTGCTCTACTCTACAAAGGTTACTTTGTTCCCTATACTATTTGCAATATAGGTATTTAATTGGCATATATTTGCATAATCTCAAATTCCTTTAGATGCTTTTGAAGTATCAATGCATCCTATATAGGGCTTAGAATGATTTCTTTTAATTTTAAAAAAAAAATGATTTATTTTCTTGTAATTAGATAATGTGGAGATATCCTAAATCTTCCCCAACACACTATCCTCTTTGTCACTATATTCATTACTCCAGTTGCTAGAGTTTTGCATGTGACATCTTTAATATCTTCATGGCCGTGGATTTTAAATAGATCTCAGTGTTTGCTTTAATCCTTATCATGGTAACCCTTGAGTTCCATAATCCACCTTCAATCTCTTCTAAGAACATTGTCTTAAGCTATACTACATAGTATGCATATAAAGCAAGTCCTTCATGCCTACCATTGTTCCAAACCACCACTCATTGCCTAGCTTAAAATGTTGTCTCCATAAGAAAAATAACATGTTTTAAAATCATGGTTTCCAGTGATTGACCAGTTTGGTCACTTCTTTCATCAAGATACAATGAGATTTTTTTCTTCAAAATCAAGGAATTATGTAAGATAACATTGTGAATTGTTTGTTGTGTATGATTTTATTTTCTTGCACATTTACTACTTTGCTAACTTCCTTTAAGATTGGATATTGCACCCTTAGCTGCAATCTCAAAAAACTCACTCGCTGTCACTTGAAGAATCCTTTCATGAGCATCCTTCTATAAAATCAAACTATGCGCTATAGACTTCCTACTTACTATAGGGACTCATTGTTTCATGGTATTGTGGGTCTTAAGATCCTTCAACCTTATTGTCACTACTTCATAGTCCATAAGGTATTATTCACTATTTTTCCATCTTTGATGAGTCTTAAACCACTACTTAAACATGTTATCCACTACCTCCATTATACAATGGCTAAGAAGAAACATTGAACCTAAGATTATCACTGTTACTTCATTTGGATAGTCATTCCCTAATTGCATTTTCCTTGTCCAAAACTGCTAAAAGCATTTGAAAAACCCTTAAGGTCAGCAAGGGGGTAAGGAAACTCACTGTTAAAATCTCCACTTTACTATGCAAGGTTTGATATTTATTATCTTATCACTGCTCAACCTCTTTTTGAATGTCACAACTCAAGTGACTGCCATTCTTCCTACCATAGATTGCATTTACAAATGTCAGTGAGCTACATAGTGTGCTTGTTATTGGCTACAATATTTGGATTGCACGATTTTGTTATTTGCTACAATGTCTCAATATTTCTGGTATTGCAACCTCAATAATTCGCTAGAGTTATTGTTTATGTTTCTACAAAGGCCTAGGATTTTTACCCTAGTCATGCTCTTACTAATGCTTTTGATGGTATTAAAAAAAACCTTAAATCTTGGGTCAGAAAATTAGTTGTCTTGACAGTGTTGTGGTGTGATCTTGGATTGTATCCTAGAGTGTGTGGGAAATTTCTTTTTGATCATTAAGGTATGTAAACCTAATCAGGGAAATGTATCCTATATAGCATGGGTCTTGCTTTAATACTTTCCATAATGGTTATTAGCATACCACATTCTTATAGTTTGTGATAACCTAAGATTGCATTCAAGTATGTAACAAAATTTGTTTTTAGTTTAAGTTGTACACTTTTAAGTAACATTCATAAGGTTTAGAAAATATTGATCACTCTCTAGAATAGCCTATTAAACATGGGTTTTGCTTCAATGCACTAAATAATTTATATAACACAACCAATCTACATATCAATCAGAGTTATAGGCTCTTTATTGCAACAAGAGGTAATCACTCTTGGATCATGCTATCATTACATTATAACATATTAAACTTGAGACAAACTAAATGCACCCAATGATGATTGACACCCTAATTGTGATGACATTGATTTGTACATGAACTATGCTCATATAGATGCACCTCCATTTTATAACAACATAGCCACATTAAACTTGGGTCACATATAGATTGCATCCTATGTTAGTTTATAGCACAATTGTGCCCATGACCAATAGAGCTATGGATCACATAATTCTGATCATAAGAATTTACTCTCTCGATTGTTCTCTTATGGTAGTTCCATTCTTTGTTACACTTGTAACCCTTTGGAATTATATTTGTCAAATCCTTACATTTATTATTTTATCTTTGGATGGATTGCTTCATGGATATTTTACAGCAGTTTATATAGATTTTGTTTTGATAGTAAATGACGCCAGTTCTTTACGAATCTAAAATGATTTATTAACTATGGTTTTACTGATAATTTTGAGTTTTATTTAGAAGGGTTAATATGTGGCATGTTTATGTGTGGGAAAAGAATAGATTGTGATGCAACATTCGAGTATGGATGGTTCAAGCAAAATTGGATTGCTATCAGTGTCATAATTAGGTTGGAGAGTACCTTGAGCCGATGTGAAACACTTTTGGGTGTTTTTAGTTGGAAGCAAAACCTAACTATAGGAATTTCTAAATATCCAATAGAGGAAGCTGCTCCTTTATTCTAAAGATAAAATCATAAATCTACTTGTCCAATTGGACATCCAACCTGAGATCTTTAATATTTGTTAAATAAAGTTTGTACATTGTAAAGATAAAATAATAATTTTTTTAAATCAATTTCAAATCCAATTTGAGGTAGTGAAGCTCCAACAGAGGAAGTTCCTACATTTTAAAGATAAAAGCATAAATTTTATCAGTCCAATTTGAAATCCAATTTGAGGTCATGAAGCTCCAATAAAGAAAGTTCCTACATTCTAAATATAAAATAATAAATATTCTTGGTCCAGTTTGAGGTCCAATTGTAAGGATTTGTCTTTTTAATTATACTTTCCGACATTTGGCTTGATACAAATTGTGACTTTATAATAATGGTATTTCTTTTCTTCTAATGTTTTCAACCCTCATTTTAGGGAAGAGCTACGAAGATGGTTCGCTGGACTGGAGACTACTTTTCCACTATAGGTTTTAGGTCTAGAAACTGCGGAAGCTAAGTGCTACCATGCCTCGGGTACAATAGAGTTTGAGATGAATTTCACTTAGTATTTTATGCTGAAATGGATATGTTCTAGCCTATAGTTAATTGTTGTATCATAACAAATAGGCTAAATAGTTGTTCATATACCATAGTTTCAAATTCTAAATTGCTATACCTTATTCTAGGAGCAAATCATAGGGGGGGTCTATACATAAGACACCATTGTTTCAAATTCAAAATTGATGGATCTTTCACAATTATTTGCTTCATTTATTTGATCTAAAGGCAACCTATTGTACTAGAAGGTCGCTCAATCATAGTAAAATCCTTTATTTAGGATAAATGTTTAAAATCTTTCTCATCATAACAATGAACAAAATCGTAATCATTAACTAAACTTTGCAAGAGTTCATCAAATTCTACTTTTCACTCTCCCTTTTCCATTTTGAATTTTATCCCAAATTTCATCTGAAGAACTTCCTTAGCCTATAGATCTTGTTGTTAGCCATAAATTTATTAGGTGTCAAGGATAGCTTCAAGTTTTTTTTCAGTTGCTACTTGGGTAAAAAATTGAAGCTATCCTCAACACCTGGTAAAGTTATGGCTAACAGCAGGATCTACACCTGAGAAAGTTCTTCACAGATGAAATTGGGAATAAAATTTAGAATGGAAAAGAGTGGAAAAGTTGAATTTGATGAAACTCTTGCAAAGTTGAGGTTAATGACATTCTTTTGTTCACTGTTATGATGGAAAATAATTTGAACAGTCATCCTGGAACAAAGGATTTTACTGTGATTTTGAGACCATCTTCTACACAGCAGGCTATCTTAGATCAAATAAATGAAGCAAACAATTGTGAGAGAGACAACAATTTTGAATTTGAAATAATGGTGTCTTTGTATAGAATCCCCTTGTGATTTTCTCCTGGAATAAGGTATAGAAATTTTGAATTTGAAACAATGGTATATGAACAACTATTTATCCTATTTGTTATGCTACAACAATTAACTACAGGCTAGAACATATCCATATCAATATAAAATAGCATTTGCAATTCACCTCAAACTTTGTTGTGGTAATTTCTTTGTAATTAAGTTTTTACTCCATGAACATTCTCTATGCACATCAGTATGTTGGTTATTATATCGATCTCTTTTGTGATCAAAAGAATAGTGAAGCTCATTGCATAACTCATGACCATTTTGTAGTGCTACGATCTAGTGCTCTTTTACTTCTTACTCATTGTGTTCTCAATCACCATGTGCAAATGACTTAGAGGATAGATCTTTGTCACCATTTAACAGTAGCTTTCATTTTTTTTGGATGGTTTTTTATGATTCAATCACTGTTTGATAGTGTTCTTCCTTTCTCAATCCTATAGGATAGAGGACAATTCATAGTTTGCAACTCTCTACCAACGGTAAATAGATATAGTAAAGATATTCAAAATTTTAGAAGTGGATTTTTGTTTGAATTGCTAAAGCCTATTTATCATTTTTATAACTTAAAATTATTTAAGCTATTTGAATAGCTAAACATCATATTATAAATATTTAAATTACAATATAATTAGGGTCTTAACATTATTACAAAGAAGTTGAATGAAAATTAGTAAATTACTACTAATTTAGTTTTTCCTTTTGCATGTTTACAGGGTTATTTCTTCTAGAATTTATTAGGCCTATTTTGGTTTCTATGGAAACAACAAAGAAAGATGCGCATCCAAGTCTAAATGAGGTGATGACCCATACTTATTTTCATCACTTGTAAATATAATTTTTTGTTACTTTTTGTGATCCTCAAAAATAGAGATGATTTAAGTCTTTGTGAAATATTTTCATGCATGTTTGAGATCTCTACAAGGTGATGAAAAAGGCCCTAGGGTTTTGTAAGGTTTTGAGTTTCCTTATTGTTTTGATGGCTATGTTGTCACTAAGTTCTCTCCTTGCCCAAATATAGTCACGTGAGAAACTACCATGATGCTCTTGCCTATAAATTACTTTTTTCTCCCTACCTTCTCACTATAGGTCTAATTCATCAACTCTAGCAACTACCCTTCCATCTTAGTGTCTTTTCATGCTCTTGCATATATTCTCTTATGAATTTATTCTTATGACTTTGAAAGCTATCACTAGGTCTATTATGACTATTAGTTCTTTGAGGGTATATTATTTTTTACTACGAACTCTTATATTGTCATACTTTTGATGAGAATTCTCCAAGGATGTTTTCTCACTGACTTGACTCTCTGTATATTCTCCATTATGCATAAAAAATTCATGGTTTCTAGTTAACTATTTATTGGTGGAACCATTTCCATGTTTCTCAATACTATCATCCCTATAGGATAGTTTCCTTATAGATCTAAATGTAATTTAAAAGGTGCCCATAAATATTGACAAGTTTCATAAGACTGTTGTGACAAGTTTCATAATACCACAACACCGCAAGAACCAAGAAGCCATGGTGCAGTGTAGCAGTAACATCTTGCATTACCATAATGGATGAGAAATAAATGTGTGGTATGGTGGTAACTCAAGCTACTGATCTTGCATCTTTGCAAGAGCCAAGAAGGCACGGTGCAGTGTAGCGGTAACATCCCACATTACTGTGAAGGTTGAGCAATAATGGTGCAGTGTAGTGGTAACATCCTGCATTACCACAAAGACCAAGAAATAATGGTGTGGTGTAGTGATAACATCCTAAATCACCACAAGGATCATGTAAAAATGGTGTGCTATCATGGTTAAACTGTAAAAATAAATATCACATTTCTTTGAGGCATTTTTTTGAAACAGTTTGCTTGCCTTGTGTATATTTCTTCCAACTTTTCATGTATGTCTAGCAGAGCACTTGTAACTACAACATATGAAAAAATAAATCCCTATTGTTATGCGTTGATGGATGTCCCTTTGTTATTACTAGATATCTGATTTAGTACACATTATTGTAGTGTAAGCCTATTTTTCAAATTGTTTCATTTAGCAATCACCAATATTCTCCACAAGAACATTGTCCCTATTTAAAATTATGGAAATGGTTCAATCTCTTAGAATAATTTCTCTTGCAACAATCTTGGAGATGAATTTAGATGCAATGTGAAAATTAGAATATACTTTAAGGATCTTAACAACTCTAATAGTTGTACTAGGGGCCATGTTTAACAAACCAAAATAAATTGCTAACTTTTCACTATGGTGGCAGATAAATGATTCTTTTTTCTTCTATTCCACAAAATTTAGTAGAAGTCTTGAATCTAGAAATACCCTGTTTCCTTCATTCACCAATCCAATTTCTCCAATTTTGCATAGATATCCCATGTTTTTGGATGTGATTTGTCTCCTACACAAAAAGCGTGTACCCATTTATGCCCTTCAATCCAACTAGATGTGGGTATCTTTTTAATTCCTCTATCTTTCATTAATCTCCTTACTATTTGAACCTCACCACACCTACCCACTTCTTCACATATGTTTTAGAGAAGAACATAAGTTGCAACATTTTTAGGATCCAACTAAGAAAGAAGTGTTGTTAGAATACTCAACCTATATTCATATATGATCCACAGGAACCAAAGGTTTAACTAGCATCTCAATAATAATGTTTAGGGTGTCCTCAAGATAGGCAACATGGGCATGAAGGTCAACCATGCACACCTAATGATCAACTATATATGTAATGCAATAAGGGTTACTAATGTGTGAAGTATGTGTAGCCCTAATCCACTAAACTTGCATGACTGGATGCATCTAGAACATAAGAAAAGCTTACAATGTTAGTGTTCCAGAGTGCTTCATTAATTCAAATATTTTGAGAGCTTCCTTGCAAAATCCATTTTGTGAAAATTCTAGAATCATATCATTTCATTCCATGAGATGGCATCTCTGTGAGGAATTCTGTTAAACAATTCATTTTGTACTACATTTTGGTGTCAAATATTTGGCAATTATGGTTAGTTTCATTACATTCAAATTAAATTTTGGGAAATTATATATACTAAATAGATTGATGGTTTTTGGATAGTGATATTAGCTCTATTAGAAATTAAATATAATATCTACAAGGATTATTTTAATTAAAGAGGATTTTGTGGTCAATTTTGTAACAATGATTAAAAATGATTTTATAGTGAAGTTAGCTTTCTATTTTCATTCAAGATACAAGTCATCAAAGTCAAGCACGTACCAAGAAGATGGTACTCTACTTCAAACCCTCAATCTCACTTAGTTTAGTCTGCTTACACGGAGATATTAAGGAAGTTGGTAAAAAATTAATATATACAATTTTTTGTTTGTGAAGGAGAATCCTATGAGATTCAATATGGTAGTGGATCAATTTTTGGTTTCTTAAGTAAAGATGATGTCACAGTTAAGAAACTTGTTGTGAAACATTAGGTTAGTAATTTTTGGATGTTAAGGCTTCCCAGTTGGATATCAAAGATGCTTTCTCATCAACTTAATTTGGAATTTATGTATAAATAGATTCTTCCATGTTGTAGGTATTTACTCAGAAAACACATGAACCAAGGTTGAGATTTTTGCTGTCTAATTAAGTCTAGTGGCATTCTTGGGCTTGGTTTCTAGGAAATTTTTGTTGATAATGTTGTTCCAGTTTGGTTAGTGTTGATATACTTCATTCTATAATGTAAATGTAATTCTATAATATGAGTATATCACCTTTCTTAAACTCTGAACAAGGTTCTAAAATCAAGGGTTCAATATGCATATTTCAGGCCTATGTTGAACACTCTTGTTTAAGGCATTTTCTTAAGAAGGCTACAATTTTTAATTGATTTATCTTTCTAGTGTGTTTGGACTTTCATTTGTAAATTTGGAAATAGACAATGCACTTTTATTCTTTGAATTAAAGACTAATATTATTGTTTTGGTTGTATTGAGGCACAACTTCATTCATAGTGCCAGAAAAAGGAAACACCCTATTGCTCATATAAGATGTCACGTTGCATACAAAGGACAAAATATTCTAGCTAGGTTATTGTTGACTATGTTGAAGGAGAGAGATTCATATATGGGACATAATCAACACTCTCCTTGTATTCTACACGTTATAGCTTGCTCTAGGAAGATTGCCCCTGTTGTAGAAGTTTTAAGAGATGAAAAGGGCATGTGCTATCATTGAAGGGCTTCAAGCATGCGTTTCCATCATTGCAAAAGTCTTTTGGAGAAAATTATTTCTTGCAATAATTTCTCTACAATATTGTAACTCATATTTTTAGTCTCGTGACTGAAAATAACAATTGTAAGACTCTATTTGTAAGCTGTAACTAGAACACCTTTCTTTTATTAATAAAGTTCACCAATTTTTCCTTCTTAATGATTGTCTTATTGTGTACAATTGATGATTGATGTGTATTTCTATGTTTTATGTTTAAATCCTCAAATATCAGTCAATTAAAATGACTAAATATACTAATAATTGACATCAATTAATAATTAAATTGACTAAATATACTACCAATTGATAGAAATAAATGAATATTGTATAAATATATTTGGATATTTGGCGAATAAAATTGCTAAATAAAATGACTAAATATACTGCAAATTATAGTAATCAATGACTAAATCAATAACTTATTAGTGACCAAATTACAACAATCAATGAATAAATAAACTAAATAAAGTGACCACTTAAATATATCGATGAATAAAAAATGACTAAATAAGTGACAAATTACAACAATCAATGACTAAATCAACTGACTAAATATATCGAGTTGAAAAAAAGTGACTAAATAAGTGACGGATCACAATAATGAATGGCTAAATCGTGTATATATACTACTAGATCGATCAATCAAAACAACCAAAAATGACTAAAAATGGTTTATTCATCAATTTAGTGCATTATATATAGTATCCAATAAACTATTAGTGGTCACATATGACCAAGCGTAGTCATTATAATTAGCTTTTAGTATTTTTTAGTAGTTTATTTTTTAAGTGCTAGTGGGCTATGGTAGGTAAGACCCAGCCACATGCAAAAAAAAAGGCATTTTGTTTCCATTTTAAAATGAATAAGGGGAAGGGAAAAAGGATAGAAAAATTTGGGAAAGATTCATTCCAAAGCAAGGGAAAAAGCAGAGAAAGTCAAAGTATTAGAAAAATCAGAGGCAAGCCTCATTCAAAGCTCAATTATTGAGGGAATTAGATTCCTTTGAAGAAATTTGATTTCAATAACTTTCTTTTTGGAAGTCACTATACTTTTAGGAAAAATTCAATAGGCACAATATAATGTATTTGATAAGCCAATTGGAATCTCGATTCACACACCACAACAACATGATGATTTGAATTTGAACTAAATTGTATATATAAGAGAACGCAATTTCCTGACTTGAACTATTTCGGTGTTTAAAAATGAATGGTTTGTAGATTAAATTTTCTATTCAAAACTTTGTTATTTGAAGGAAACAAAAGCAATTATTTGTAAATAAAATTATTTCTTTTAGTGTATAAATATATATATATATACATGCTCAAAACGAAAATCCAAGTTCCTTACATTAGATGGTAGTGTATGGAACCTTTGACCCATTCCAAAACAAGTAACTTGTATATAAAAGAATATATAAACATATATACATACATACAATATATATATATATATATATATATATGTATTTCTATATGTGTATGTAAATCGAACAAACACACACACATAGATATATATATATATATACATACATATATATAGATATATATGCATTATTTGAATACATGGTAGATATGAATGAAATAATTTAAATGCACATAGAGATATAAATATATAAGTATATCTATACATATATATATTACATAGATACATACATATATATATATATACATACATACATATACATATTCAAATTCATATTGAATTCAAATGGATAACCGATATATTATGAATTGGACTATGGAAATCAATGAAAAATCTTAAGGCATAAACCACAATGGTCATGGCTAACTGAATCATAAATGGAATAATCAAAATAGAGACCAACAACTATGGCAGGTAACACCCAGCCGCATGCGGAAAAAAAAAGGGTTTTTTGTTCCCATTTTGATATGAACAAGGGAGAAGGGAAAAAAGATAGCGAACTTTGGGAAAGATACATTCCACAACAAGGAAAAAAGTAGAGAAATTAGAAGTATTTAAAAAATTATAGGCATGCCTCATTCAAAGCTTGATTATTGAGGTAATTCGATTCCTTTGACGTAATTCGATTTCAATAGCTTTATTTTGGAAGTCACTATACTTTTAGGAAAAAATTGATAGGCACAGTATAATGTATTCTTGTGACTATGAGTTTGGCCTTGAGTTGAGTATAATGTTTGATTGACCACCTTTTGGGGTCTCATGGCCTATGGCCTACTTGTAAAGAAGTGTTTTTGATAGAGCCTCATCAGTATTATATTATGATGGAATATGTTTTCATTATTAATTGGTATTGTATAATTCGAATGTCGAACCCATGTAAGGGGTATAAAACCTGCATAAATGTATTTTTCAAATGTATCATCTGTGTTTTATTTATCTGTTTCATCCTTCTATTATC
This sequence comes from Sequoia sempervirens, assembly GCA_007258455.2. NCBI lineage: Eukaryota > Viridiplantae > Streptophyta > Pinopsida > Cupressales > Cupressaceae > Sequoia > Sequoia sempervirens. The sequence continues at coordinate 1,116 of VDFB02210612.1, read as the reverse complement.
ACTAAGATGAAATGGTAAGAGGTTCTAGTATATTTCTTTAATGTAGTTATCAATGTTACATATAGAGGACACCATCGATTTGGGGAGATGATGGATGATAAGGTCTAGCTACTTAAACCATGATAGGTAAGATCTTTAAGATCAATGATATTATTCTCTTGAAAAGAATACAAAAGAGTCTGCATGTCGGAACTTTTTTGTGATACATATCCAACTATATTATGGGTAAACTTGAAACATGACCCATGGTCAGTTTAGGAAAAGATGAACTTGTCATGTAGGGAAGTCAGTTGTAGAACAACCAAGAAGGCCTTAAATGTGGTCTAGAAAGGGAATGGTTTAAGAAGGAAACCTTGGTAATATTAGAATTAAGTATGGATTCCCTATTTCAATCGACTGGTATGTCAAACCAATTTGTTATAATATTTATATGATTTCCCTTGAACTTTAATTAACATTTATCTGGAACAATGGACATTCTGATAGTCTAATTTTTCAAAAGAAAATTAAATTGTTCTAGTTGAAATGAAAGATGAGATAGTAGTAGAAAATAACTCTATTGAAAAACAACACTGTTATTTCTCTATTCATTGATATAAAACTCGTTTTGTTAAAGAAATAGTGAATGCTCTATTGTAAAATGATGTTTTATGTCATTAAGTAAAACTATTTGTTCTGAAATAGTAATGTAATGATGAAGAGAGAAAATAATACTTTGTAAACAATGTTGTTTTGTTGATTAAGTTATCATTGTTGTTATAAATGGCTTGTTTTATATCTATTTAGTAGGAAATAGTACTTATTCTATTCAAACAGTGAATGTATATGTGAGGAGAGCTTTCTTTGTAACTATTTAGTAGGAAACAATACTAGTTCTATTCAAAAAATGAATGTACATGTGAAAGAAACTAGATTTACAACTATTTAGTAGGAAACAATACTTTTTTTGCATAAATAATGAATTTTCATATGTAAACAACTTGTTTTATGACTGTTTAGTTGGAAACAATATTTATTTTGTTCAAACAATGAATGAATGTTCTTGCTAAAACAATGTGTTGTAAGAGGTTCACAAGAGTGAGAATGGCCAATAGTATGTGTGAAACTATTAGCATA
>VDFB02210610.1:0-28742 GCA_007258455.2 Sequoia sempervirens | reverse complement strand
AAATACTAAACCATAAGAATTAGTGCAACTCATATCAGTGCCATATATCTATTGGGGGAGTCAAATTCATAAGCATTTAAGGGTTTATGACAAATTTAACATATAACATATAAGATCCTTGATAAGATCACTTTACAATCTCCTCAACATGTATCCTAACCCAATACTACTTATCAAATCCTCATAGAGAACATATCGACCTACAATCCCTATTTAAGATGTTTTGAATGCTTCGTGATACCAAAAGCAGAAGAATAGTTGCTTTATTTTGATCAAACCATGGTAGTAGATGTCATGTCTGCCATTAAAGCTTACTCGCGTGCTACACGAATGGCTCTAATCGCATTTGATTCATATTCAAATATTAGTCGTCGATCCTTCACCTTGGTCAAATCATCGAACAATTTCCTTCAAAGAAAACTAACATAGTCTCCATCGTGGCAATAAGGGGCCCACCATACTACTCATATCCAAGGAGATCCATGTGGCGCCCGCCCATGATATCGCAATCAATAAAGACCTAGCAACTTTTGATCACGTGATGGTGGGAAACCGTGGATCTCAACCATCAACAATCCTATTCGTTCAACACAGTCGCCAAATTTGTTATTAACCATCGAACACCTTTCTATCGAGACTATAACATCTCCATTGATTTAAAACACGTGCATCTTATAACTGCTTTAGTAACCCACGGCATAATGTATTAAATACGCATCAAAGTATTTATCATTCCTTTGGCTTCATTGGATGAGACACGTGGTGCTCGCTTGTGATATCATGATCAACAAAGATAGTGTGGTGGGGTCATCACGGGATGGCAAGGAACAATTGAGATCACACGACAATTGATCTACGACCATGCAAACTTGTCCCTCTGCAAAATAAAAACATTTATTAAGGGAATAAGGGGACATCACTAGGCCAACAACAAACAATGACATAAGTTGTTTTAATGAGGGAACACAGGACCAACGAAAGACTTAGGAAAAATAAAGTTAGGCAAAGGAAATAAAACGATAAAACAAAAGGGGGCCCAACCTAGATGAAGTGATGGGGCTTAAGTCAATTTAAAACCTTCCCAAAAAGTAACGGCCAAATAGATCCCATCCAAGGTGTAAGATGAACACTAGGGTTTTACATGAAGACAAAGGTAAAACCCCAACCTTAGGCTTTTCCCAAACACCATAGATGACTAGAGACACAAGGCAGGATAAAATAGAACACAGAGAACAGAACTTTGAAGTTCTTGTTGGTTGTTTTTACTATAACCAAGTTGGTCTTCTAATCTACCTATGGAATTGCCAATTCCAATCAAGGGAAGCTCGAAGGACTTGGACCAACTGACGAGGGTTTTAAAAAGACCTCCTACACTTTGGGCTCTGCAAGACCTAGGAGGGTGATCCCTTAATGCATTTACAACCTCCGCACCATTATCATAAACAACATTAACAACAATAGATAATCTCATTTAATAGCTCAACATAATAGGATAATACTGAATAGAATTGGTTGTTCATCAGTAATATCAACTATTTGGAGCATTTGATAACTACAACACATTCCACAATATAAAATAGTCATTGATTTGGAATTTGTAGCAAGCTCTAGGTAAAAACAAACAAATACTGAACCATACAGATTAGTACAACTTAGATCAATTCCATATATCCATTGGGGAGGTCAAATTCATAAACATCTAAGGGTTTATGATAGATTTAACACAAAGCATATAAGATCCTTGAGAACATTGCTTTACAATTTTATCAATATGTATTCTAACCCAATACTACTTATCAAATCCTTATACAAAACATATCCACCTACAATCCCATTCAAGCATTTTAATTAATTCCTTGAATTAAAGCCAAAACATAAATCATACACACCACAACAGTGAGATGAACAAGCCAACCCTTGATTATCTTCTTCAAAATTAAGATATGCATGTACAATGGAGAGACATGAGTTTGAATTAATCATTTCAATTCAAATGCCAGTACTGTCATAAAACACCAAATCCTCATGAATTCAAAACCTACTATAGAATGACTCAAAACCTAAACTGCATTTTCCTTAAAACCATCAAACTTTACAATTTTGCTCTGCAACTCTACCTAGACTCGACCAAAAAATATCTAACTTTCTAACCCGTACTTATGGCCTTGAAATCCTTCTTATAGAAAATGAAGGAGAAAACAAGCATCGGGCCAGAAAGTACACATGTCACTAGCCAATTAAAACACCTGGTGGTATTCCAAAAATCGTTACAACATCAATCACCATGGAGAATCTTCTTGTTCATAGTGCCCGCTGAGAATGGTTGATGCAACAGCAAAAAACATCAAGAATCCCATGCCTAGACTACCACCAGAAACAAAACTGGAATCCGTTGTAACTGCAACAACTGATTTTCCAACCATTAGTAGCCCACTCCTTTTACTCTTCCTTAGTTAAATATTTATTTACCCATTTCCGTTATTCGTCATCAGTTGGCCAATCAAAATTAATTACCTCATTCACCTTGACATTATAAGGTGTGTATTTAACTGCTACCTAATTTTCTTCCCTTTCAAAAGATTCTAAGAACGAGCTAGTGCTAATGATTTTGTCCATACAACTCACCAATAAATCATAATCTAATTCATCGCAAATTAATTTAATTTGATCATTGATGACCGCATTTTCCTAATCCTACCACTGTTGGAGTGACCTGATATTCCCCTACTCATCAATTATGCTAGGTAACAATGTGTTGCCCCAATAATCAAAATTCTTCACCAACTCCCTGATCTTCCTACTCAAGTCATCTGGTAAGGTATAAAAACCTTGTAATGATTTAACTAACACCTGAGTAGGCCTTAATGATTGGGGCCTATTATTTATATCAAACCTTGAGGCCTTATACATTATGTCTAAATCATTGGCCCTAGGGATCCAATTTTCAATTAATGGTATTGTTATCTACTGAAATTGCACCCTTATCAAGTTGCGGAACTTGATACTTCAGAGAAACATGTGATCATTTCAAGGTTGTGGGTCACCTAAAGTTGAAATGAACCTCCAGATAAGGCCAGCTCCTATTGGTATCACCTAAACTACTGATTAATGAGGAAAAGGGAAGAAAGATATGCATGAACTGAAAAAATATTCCTATGGTGATACACCTAAATGATTACCTAGACTTGAAACTCGGATTTCATACACTTGGATACAATGACTGGAAAAAAAACTTGCACAACCTATTTTTGTGTGCTTTGCATAAGTGCTTTATAAAAAGGTCTTACTGCTTAAGCTCTTAGGAGGAAAAACTTTTCAAGTAAAAGCAACCTGCAACATCACACTTCTCTGCAACAAGGTACTAAAGCCATGAGAAAGAGTTAAGGAAAATGAATATAATCTCACAATAACTTAATCAAACATGTGGAAATACACAATATTGTAGTAATAAGAAGGCAAAAATACTCCATTCAATGATACCCAAGGTTTGTACTGTATTCCATGTCCAAATGAGTTACAAAAACTGTGCAAAATTTTTCCAAAGGACCAAAAGTCACTAAGTGCAGAAATGCCAATCCAAAACCCCTTTACAAAGAGGCAAAAATGCCATATATACAAAAAACTAAAAAGTGTCGGCCCCTGCTCTAGGGTTTACAAAAAATGAGTCAGTTACAGAAGGGTCAACCCTTAGATCTTTTGGAATAAAGTTAATGTTGCATTCAATGTGCATCCCCTGTGTTCATGTCAGTGAAGGATCGCTTCAGGGATGGCCTTCTAGATCTTTTGCAACCATCGCATTAACTTCTAGCCCTCGTGTCCACCCTCGAAACTTCTTTGAAGAGTTGCTTTGAATGTTCTGAAGTATGGTCATTAATGTCGATCCACTTTTTCCAGTTGACAACCAGCTATCCTTATGACTCGCAGCCTCTTCCCTTCTACTCTCCTCTTGTTCTAGACCCTTCTGCAAGTTGACCCTCTTCAAGAAGTAGCATCAGGTGCCCTCTAAATGGAATTCACATACCCTGATCACCCATCAAACCAAAGTAGATCCATTTCATTTATGCTCTGTTGATCTTCCTCACAAGAATAGCCGCAATAGTCCAACTGCCACTAGTTCTCCTTCAGCTTCCTTTGATTGGTTGAACAGACACCACGTAAGATTTTCAGGTAGTCAATAGTCATTCAAATAGAATCTCATGTCTATGAGACACTATCCGTGTCTCCCCGATGTGTACGATGCTCCACAATAGCAATCGACATAGCTTAGAACTATCGAAAAGACTTCACATCGAGATGCAAGAGTTATATCGATATCCCAAAACCATCGACAAGACTATCGCTGTCGGCCAACCATCATACCGAAAGCACCTGATAGTAGATACCATTCCATTTATGCTCTATAAGCAAGAGTCTTGTTGATGCTCAGCACAAACACACCCATCAGCAAGACAAACAAGTTGGGACAAGGTCTCAGTGAGCTCCTAACAGTCACACCGAAGAGCTAAACCATCGGCGAGACTTTATCAATAGGGAAGACATCATATCGAATGCAAACCCCTTGGGAAAGAGTCTTACCAAAGCCATATACCCATCGACAAGACCATAACAAGTCGGTGAGACATCATAGCAATCGAAAATCATTCGGCCAGACTACCGCCTTCGAAAAGAGGTCTCGCCGAAGTCCACAGCAGACCCATCACTATCAACAAGACCATTGCTTGTCAGAAAGACCTCATAGTGATCCCCCAAGAGTTATACCACTGTTCTCTTCCATCGGCGAGACATGCGCATTCAGTAGGGCATTACAATGAGCCCTTAATCCTTCGGTGAGACCTCAACAAGTCGGCGAGACATCATATCAAGTGTAACACCTTTCCTCGATGTGAGTTGTCGCCAAGAGTCTTACCAAAACATACATACCCATCAGCCATACAATCGCTTGTCAAAAAGAAGTCATAGTAGGTTGCAAGAGTCATACCAATATCCCCTTTCCATTCTCCCCAAGCTCAAACCCTTTCAGTGAGACCACCTTCGGTCGGTGAGAGGTCACACCGAAGGCAAACCATTCTCAACAAGACCACCTTCGGTTGGCGAGAGGTCACACCGAAGGCAATCCATTCTCGGCGAGACCACCTTCAGTCAGCAGGATATTACACTGAGACCATTCCATTTCGGCAAGACTCCCCATGTCGGTGAGACACTACCCCGAGGCCACCTCCTTTTGGTGAGCTAAGACCATTTTGGGGTGACTCCACCCTGTCAGTCAAACTTCTCCTCGAAGCCACATTCTTTCGGCAAGACTCCCCTCAGTCGGCGAGACCTTACACCGAACTCAAACCATTTTGGTGAGACATCCATTGTCAGCAAGAGGTCACACCGAAGGAGAACCATTCTCCCCGACGCTAACCTTGTGAACAACCATCGGTGAGAGGTCTTCGGTTGGAGAGAGATAGAAATCTTCATGGTGACCAAAATGTCTCGGCAACCTGAGGGTTTCAAATGAATATAACACACAGCTAGTCAGCAAGGCATTATGCAAGTCCCAATGACTTTCTTCTTTGAGGAGTTTTATGCCAGATTTTACTGAGGCATACTTTCCAATAGAGTTCCTTGTGAAATAGCATCAAATGTATGATTTAACCCTTCATGAAAATGTTCCTCCATTTGGCCTTCATGAACACTTGAAAACATAGATTGCCTTGCTTGATTGAGCCCATAGGTGAAAAATAGGTAACAAGTATCACTATTTCCTAATCCCTATCAATATTCTTTATTGCATCTAATAATAAAGAATATAAATAATATATAGATGACAATTTATTATCTACCTTCTCATTTAGATGCCTTAATACAACAATAACAACCTCCTTTTGTTTTAGAAGGGCTCCTTCCTCACTTAACTTCAAAGATGCCTGTAATTCTTCAATTTTATGCATTAGCTACTTCTTCGAAGGATCAATAGAGTATTCCATTTCTTCATCAATTTGTTCCAAAGAAGGGTTGAGGGAAGGAGTTTGACTGGGAGACCCTAGTGTGGAAACAATAGGAGAAACAAGAGGCACTGACCCTGATGTGGAAGGCAATGTACTGATCCCTAGAGCACTTGATGTCTCCCCAATCTGTTTGTACCTTAACCTATCCACATCAATCTGCAACTCAACATTCCTTTGTTGTATCTTGCTATATTCCTCAATCAGGAGATTATATTTCTCCATTAGGATTTTCTTTTCAGCCTCCTCTCTTTCAACAGTCTTTTGGGGCAATTTTGCCACATTTACAGTCAAATTAGTGGCCTTAGTGGTTGAGGTCTCTAAATCCCTCTTTATTATTAACCCTCCTCTTAAATTTGGGCTAATATCAGTAACATTTGGCTTTCTCCCTTGAGGGGCCAATGCCCAAATTTCCAAGGTCTCATATTCTTCACTGAAAGCATAATCTTGCAATGTTGCCTTGAAATCTTCTTCAGAATCTTGCAAGGGATGCTTGGACTTGAGAATAGCATTAAAAGCTATGGCATCTACAATTTCCCATTTAGGAAAAATCAAAACATCAGCTTGATTTACCAGCTTTCTCCCTTCCTCAAGAGTGATGTTCTTGAATTCATCCATTAATTTAGCTTTCACTTCATCATCATTCTCCTAGTCTGACCTGTTAGGTCTCAATTCTCTTCTCTTCTTACACTTATCTTGGTATTCTTCCAATTTCATTCTCCATACCAATTGCAAGAAGACAGGAGTTGTTACAAATGCATTATCATCTAGAAACTCCTTACATGCCTCCATTCTTGCATCTTGCACACATTTACCTTTCATATCCAAATCGGATAGAACCAACTTAGCTAGCCTAGGAGGGGAAGGCATACCAATCTGCATGTCCTAATCAGTGACAACAATTTCATCCACCAAATCCTCATGTGGTTGATCAGTCTTTTGCCTCTTATGGCTTGGCTCGGATGGTGGTGGTGAGGAACTATCCTTAGGTGATGATTCCAAATCAATGATCTTAATTTCCTTGGGTATTTTTAATTTTGGACCTGGTTGTGCAGGAAATTTCATTATTTTTTTCCCTTTTATGTCATCTTCTTCCTCATCATTGCTATCATCTCTTTTCCTCCTATAAATAGGCCTCTTTCCTATAGGTTGGTATGTTGGCCTCGTTTCAATTGGCCTAGCACCTTGCTCTTGTATACCCAAACTCAACTCCAAGTTTATCTTCTTAGTCCTCAAAGTGCCCATGATTTCTTTGAAGTTCTCCATCAAAAAGTCAATTTTCTTATGGTATGGATTGAATTCCAACAATGGATCATACTTTGGATCCATTTTCTGCACAAGAGCCAATAGCTTATCATAAGCTATCCACTTCTCCTTGTTCAACTCCTGCTTGCTTAGGTCAAATTCATTTCTAATCAAGTCCTCAGGAAAGTTGAACTCATGCACAAACTTACCACATTTTATCCTTTGTCTAAAAAGGGAAAAGAAACCCTCAGGATCATGTTGCTGCTTAGGACCACACCTCCAATGATAGTCTTCAAAGAATTTCCCAAAGTGCACCCAGCCTCCTTTTGAAAAGACAAAATTTGACACCACTGTATAATCTGGGAAAAATAATTATTTACCCTTCCCTATAAGGTTTTCCTCATGGATACAACCAATTTGCCACATAACCTCTGCAAATCCCACCCTTGGTGGCACATTGTATGGCAATATATGAGGGGTCCCTTGAAAACCATACACCCTCAAGATAGTGTTGACTGGGTATGGAATAATGTCACCCTAGTTATGGCAAACCTTTAATTTTGGCCTCCTCCCTTTTGGTATGAGAAAATCATGCAGTCCCTCAGGAATCTTGGCTACATTTACCATCATCCTAGCTCTCAATCTAGAAGAAAAACAATTGTCAAAATGCACATAACTAGTGTTTTCCTTGTTACATGATAAAAATGCAGTCCACATTTGTACTAGGAATCTTTCTCCATCAATCAATTGCCTTAATTCCATCTTCTCAGAGAAGAAATAGAGTTCTTGTACAAGAACATATACATTAACATAGAATACCAGAAGAATTGGGTGTCTGTATCATTTTTCTGCAAATTTAACAACCCTTCATGTATCCTTTCAACCAACAAATAAGCAAAATCATAAGTCACAGAGAAGTTAGGGTGTTGTATTTGCACCCCCATGAACATGTAAGCTGTAGGCATCACTGTGTTAGGATTGAAACCCAAAATTTGGCACAGTGAGTAAAAAGTGGCCAAGAAATGATTTGCAAAGGAATTCAATTTGAAAGGTTCTTGGTCACTAGGGCTCATATAGAATCTTGAACCTCCTACCCCAGCCAAATGAGGTGGGAGCAGCTTAGTTTTGAAGAGTGCTTTCAACTTCCCATACTCTTGCTTCATTTCCTCAAGATTGATAGGAACCAAGTACATACTAGGCTCACTCAAATCAAAAACCTGTCAGAATTCTTCTTTTTTAATGCTTAACAGAACCCTTCCATCATTATCTCTGATTACACGTGTGACAAGGTCATATCGTGCAACCACTACCCTAAGCAAGTCTACATTAGGGAACACATTTGGTATCACCAGAATCCCCATATCATACATCCAACCATTTAAAAGGGGTGAGGAAAATTCCTATGTCCAAACCACAATCTGAACATCTCCAAACCTGTAAGAGGAACCCTAGCATCAACTATGTTGGAACAATTATACACTAATCCCTCCCCTAGGGTTTTTCCTTGCATCAAAACCAATCCCTTCTTCCTATCATTTGTTGACAAGGGAAATTGATCCAGGAAGTCATCATATAGGTTTCTACTTAAATAATCAATCTGGCCAGAGTGTTGCTTTGTTAGTGCCATCTTGAGTAAACTAGGGCTTCCTTGCTATCTCAAACCTCAAAAAAACTAGGGCTAAACAAAATATGAAATTACATAATAGAACTTTGCAATTTCCCACAATTCAGTTAACCTATAGCCCTAAAACAATTATCAATAAGTCCTACGAGAAGCACACAACAAATTTCCCCCAAATTCGAATTCAAAATAACCAGGTTATACAGAAATTGAACTCATGACTTTGCGCTTGTGTAAACCCAAATCCTTGTTGTAACCGCTTGCGAATTCATCCTCAGCTCCATGACTGCTCCACAAAGATGTTTTGAATGCTTTGTGATACCAAAAGCAGAAGAATAGTTGCTTTATTTCGATCAAATCAGGGTAGTAGATGTCATGTACGCCATTAAAGCTCACTCACATGCTGCATGAATGGCTCCATTCATATTTGATGCAGGTTCAAATATTAGTTGTCAATCCGTCACCTTAGTCAGATCATCGAACAACTGCTTTCAAATCAAGCTAACACAATCTCCATCGTGGCAACAAGGGTCCCACCATACTATACGCTGCCAACAAAATCCATGTGGTGCTTGCCCGCGATATCGCGATCGATAAAGACCTTGCAACTTCTGATCACACGATGGTGGGCAACCTTTGATCTTCAACTAGTGGCAATCTAGTTCATCTAACACAGTCGCCAGCTTTGTCATTAACCATCGAGCATCTTCCCCACCAAGATCACAACACCTCTGCCGATTTGAAACATGTACATCTCACAAACGCTTTAGTAACCCACTACATAATGAATTAAAGTCAGATTAATTTACCAAAGTATTTCCATCATTCCTTCGGCTTCACCAAATGAGACACGTGGCACTCACCTGTGATATCACAATCAACCAAGACAGTGTGGTGGGGTCATTGCGGGATGGTGGGGAACGACTGACATCAAATGATGATTGATTAACGGTCATGTGAACTTGTCCCTCTACAAAATAAAAACATTTATTAAAGGAATAAGGGGACATCACTAGGCCAATTGCAAACAATGACATAAGTTGTCACTCAAACAAGGGAGCACGAGACCATCCAAGACTTAGGAGAAATAAATTCAAGCGAAAGAAATAAAATGATAAAACAAAAGGGGGCCAGACCTAGACGATGTAATGGGACTTAAGATATTTTAAAACCTTCCAAAAAGTAATGGCCAAATAGATCCTTCCTAAGGTGTAAGATAATACTAGGGTTTTACAAGAAGACAAAGGTAAAACTCCAACTTTAGGATTTTCCCAAACACCATGGATGACCAGAGACATAAGGCAGGATAAAACTTTGAAGCTCCATCAGTTCCATCACTACCCATAACCCTAAACCTTAAACCATTAACCCTTAACCCTTAAACCCTCTACCCTCTCTCTCTCTCAAGTCTCTCCCTCCTACCCCCTCTCTCTCTCTCAGGTCTCTCTCTCACTCCCTCTAATTCTCTCCCCTCTAACCTAAACCCTAAACCCTTAACCCTTAAACTCTCTACCCTCTCCCACTCCATGCTTAACCCTCCTACCCCTCCCCTCTATCTCTCTCTCCCACTCACTCACTCTTATCTCCCTCCCTCTACCCTTAACCTCTACCTTCTACCCTCTACCCTTAACCCTCTACTCTTTATCTCTCTCCCACTCCCTCCTCTCTCTCTCTCATTGAATCTCTCTCTCTCCCCTCTACCCATAACCCTAAACCCTTAACCCTTAAACCCCAAACCCTACCCTCTCTCTCTCAATTCTCTCCCTCCTACCCCCTCTCCCTCTCTTAGGTCTCTCCCTCTCTCACTCACTCCCTCTATGTCTCTCCCTTCTACCCTTAAACCCTAAACCCTTAACTCTTAAACCTTAAACCCTTAAACCCTCTACCCTCTACTCTTAACGTTGTCTCCCTCTATATTTCTCCCACTCCCTCTCTCTCTCTATCAAGTCTCTCCCTCTGAGCACCACTGCCTCTCTCAGGTCTCTCTCTCTCTCTCTCTCTCACTCACTCCCTCTATCTCTCTTCCCTCTACTCTTAACCCAAAACCCAAAACCCTAAACCCTTAACCCTTAAACCATCTACCCTCTACCCTTAACCCTCCTCCCTCTATCTCTCTTCCACTCTCTCTCTCTCTCTCTCTCTCTCAAGTCTCTCCATCCTACCCCTCTCCTCTCTTATCTCTCTCTCTCTCACTCACTCACTCCCTCTATTTCTCTCCCCTTAACCCTAAACACTAAACCCTTAACCCTTAAACCCTCTACCCTCTACCTTTAACCCTCCCTTCCTTTATCTATCTCTCTCTCTCAAGTCTCTCCCTCCTAGCACCACTCCCTCTCTCAGGTCTCTCTCACTCAATCACTCACTCTATCTCAAGTCTCTCCCTCCTACCCCTTCTCCCTCTCTTAGGTATTTCTCTCACTCACTCACTCCCTCTATCTCTCTCCCCTCCACCCTTAACCCTAAACCCTTAAACCATCTACCCTCTACGCTTAACCCTCCTATAAACTGTAAAATTTGAAAATTTTATAGTTGTCTATACTCATGAAAGTTTTCCAAAGAGGCCCATATCATGAATATAAAATTGATGTATTTTTCTTTGTCGCCCATGTTCTAGTCAGTATTTACCATTTGGTCCCATAAAATTTACCTGACTCCAAGCATTTGAATATATAAAGTCATATCGGCATGAGATGATATAGGTCTTCCTGACCCATAAGTTATTTTATACTAACACATATTTTTCAGTGCATCGGCAAGATGTCGTGAATGTCTTACCGATATAATTTTATCTAAGGATTCATATTGGCATGATGTAGTTCGCAGTCTCAAAGACAAAAGGATCCTATCGGAAAGACAACAATCATCGGGGTGTGTCATATCGAGCACATATGTGTCTTACAAACTGAAGTAAAAAGAACTATATTGGCTAGACTTGGGTCGTCAGAGTGAAGTCTTGTAGCATCCATCTGGTCTTGCCGATAAAGTGAAGGAGGATTTTGTCGATATGAGTTCATGGAGTCTTGTCGAACCCCTAAGTCACACCAACAGGATTGCATTTGTAAAGCCTTGGTGATATGTTTTGATCATCAGCGAGACTAGTTTCATTAGAGAGAGATATGAGAGTCATGCCAAGTGTTATTCCATCAAAAAGAAAATAATTATTTCTCAATGAGAAGAAAACAAACCAAAGGAAATATCTCGATGAGATACGAAGTAAGCGGAGGAACATCTTCCCGACTTACAAAGTCACAACAACATGTTTGCATCGGTGGGAGTTATAGCGATATACTTGATATTGAAGGGATAACTCTCGAGGAGACTCGTAACACTAGAGAAACTATGAGACATCTTAGTGATATATGATCTATCGATAGCAAAGATAGAAGTGAATCAAAATTATTCTCGGGGAGACTCAAAGTGTTGGGGAAACTACAAGGTGTCTTAGCGAATGTTTGAATGAACGTTGGTAGAAGCCCTAATAGAAGGATCGCCCAAGATTTGAAAATGTCTCACTGATAATATTACATGATGTGATAGTGAGAGTTTCAAAAAAAGACCTCTACACTCGTGTTTCAGCTAAAACATTAATGGTGCCATGAAGAATAAGTAACTTCATGAATTAAGGAAAATTCAATTGAAAACACTATTGCAGAATTAATAGCGGAGAAAGCAGAAGGATGAATGAAGAACCAAGGCATTTTTTGACTCAAAAGTTTCAAGCAAAATACAGTAAGCTCTTTGCGCCTTGACTTCTGTAATTTTTGAAGAATGGAAGCCACTAGTTCAAGAAAATTGAAGGGGATAAAACATGGGGAAAGTAGTCAGTCTCGAGAGAAAAAATAGAAAACTAAAATTGAGCCAGAGGGCACTGAGCGGAAGCTAAGCCAAGATCTTATTGACCAATTACCTAGCTCTGGACCTAAATCCAGGTGATCTACACAACTTAGGGAAGAAGTTGATAAACTAGATGACAAATGTAAGCTCATAAGAGATATTTGGACACCAATAAGAGGCTATGAACTTTTTAGTTTTCATTACTATCAGAGAAATCATTTTGAACCAGTATGTAATCCATGGAAGCTTAATCTGGGAAAGCTGGTCTACCCTAATGTATTTGTCAATGTTGAATTGGTGAGATTGTTGGCTGCTCATTAGAATTCAAAACTCAAAGCCATCTAAGACCCATCTGGGAAACCATTGATACATATATCAGAAGATGCAATAGGCGAGGTTTTCAAATTGGAAGGGTTTTGCAATGAGAAAATCATATGTGAAGAATTAGAAAGGGACTTTGGGAGGATGAACACAATTTATAAAGGTTGGTGGTTGCCACTGCACAGAATTAGAGAGGGCGAAAAACCAGTTCCACTAGAGGATAGTGATGGACCCCCCTTCCATGTTGATATTTTTGAACCCTATATGAAGTAAAATTATTTCTCGGTAGGCCAAGTATTGGGAATGGAAGTCCCAGAATATATGCCAATCGTGCCTATGATAATTTCAGTAGATATTCAATATCATAACTCTAGACCTTTTGATTATGCCTCATACATTTTTAAGGGGCTTGATTTTTGGTTGATGGCAGTGAAAAGTGGACCCTTTGTCTTACATCTTAGGCATTATTCATTGTTGATGCACATAGTGTTGTATTTTGGACAGGAGTTAGGGTTGTGTCCTCAGGAGATGAGAATTTACCAATTTGATAAGGTATGTCATTACCTGTTCAATTATGGACTGTTGTTTGGGATAGTAGGTTTGCTAATTCTTGTTTCATACACTTTGAGGAGTATTTTGTAAAACCATTATACAAATTCTATAATCATCCATGTGCTTATTCTCTATCTGATGAGATAAAGAGGTTTCTCAGGCCTAAGGGCTTCAATGGGCCAATTAATCACAATTGGGGGGATTGGTATTGTTTGGATGATGCTACCATGATTAGGGTTTACAGATTTGAAGATACCCCATTCATTTTTCCTAAAACAGTCCCGGACAAGATTGCATACTTGGAAATTGTTAGGCAGATAGACTTTTCCAGTGTTATGAATTTGATCTCCTTTCGAAAGTAGGATTTCATGCTTAGTACATTGTGCTTTGATTATTTTACTGTATTGGCGAAGGAAGGGTGCAATTTGATTCTTGATAAGCTACTGCAATACAACATGAAAAGAGGACCACCTAGAAATAATTTTGATCTAGAAGGGTATATCAATTCTACTAGACAAAAGATAAACTTTGGAGGATATCAACATGTACCCTATCAGTTTGATGATATGATCAAGAACCTGGAAGCTGAAGAAGCAAAAATGGTGGTAGAAAAATATAATCAAGGGTTGCAAGATACAAAGTTGTTATCTTTTGGGGAAGAGGCATCTAAGGGTAATATGCCACAGGGTCAATCCAATAAGATTTCAAGATTGAGAACTCAAGACTACACCCGCCCTGCCAGGGAATTAAATGTGGAAGAGACTATAGATATAGATGCAAGGCACGTGGAGTATAAGTCATTTGTATTAGATAATGAATTTATAAATTCTCCAAAATTTTAAGCATTCTTGTATAAACAAAAAGGAAAAGAGATAAGAGAAATGGTTGATAATGCTACACCAAGTAATGAGGAACAGCTATTAAAGGACCTAAAGATGAGTGTGGACAGAGATATGGCGGGTATGACCCTTGAGAAGGGAAGGAGAATGCTAGAAAATGTTGGTGTTATGATCTTTCCAGGGTTGGATCTCAATTCTGCATTAGTCTTTGATATTTTTCTAAAGGACAGTAATGCTACACACAAGCTCAACCCGGAAAAGGTGACAGAAGTATATGTAGGGTCAAAATACAATCCAAATGAAGGGTCATTGATGATTTGGGCCTTGTATCCACCTCACAGGAAATCATTTTTCATTGATACTAAGAAAAAATTTGGGCATGTTATGAATCTAAAGGTTGGGGAGGCTAATCCTGTGGCAACTACAGAGATTGGAATCAATGTAGCAAAACTGAACAAAGCTCAAATACAAATGTTAATCAAGGAAAGAGAAATGTACAAAATGAATAATGAGAGGATGTTGAGAGAAAATGACCACCTAAAAGATTTGTTAGGAGTTACAACGAAATCAACCAAGCTGCTCACTCATGGTGAAATTTCACAAGCAAAAGATCATTGGGAAGGATCAAGTGCATATTCTCAAGGGAAATATGATGCACTTGTAGCAATAATTAAGAAAAGAAAGCTAGTCTAACAACTTGGTTGAATAAGCTCTAGGGAACACACTCACATAACTTTGCTGCATTGCGAGAACATGAAAGAATGGATGGTAGGATTCTAGAGAAGCTTCAAGAAATAAACCAGAGGAATGTTTCTGATAATGTAGCAATTGAGGCTGCAAATCATCTTGTGAACAAGCACAAAGACTTATTTGAAGAATTGCGATGGGATGCGTAGGGATTAATTGATGCCACCAAAAAGGGATTGACTACATTCTTTGATGAAAAAGGATATCACGATCCAGAATGCATTGGGAGATGCAAATACACATGAGCATCGGGACTACTTGGACCACTTGTCAAAGATTCATTTGTGGCTTAACAAATCCCAATTACTTATTTTTAATTATTTCTTGTTTTAACATAAGACATTTCTGAAAGGATGTGTCCTTTTGAGTAGTTGATGTATAAATATCCATTTTTGGTAGCAAATAGCGAATATCGAATAGGAGAAAGATACAATAGATTACAATGTTTTGCAATTATGAGACTATGATGCATGTTTGAAACTATGGAGATATCAATGAAAATCATTTAATGTGGTGGTGTATTTCTAGTATCAATTGTTTGTTGTGTTAATTGAAAGTATTGCTGAAATTGTCTCCAAGGTTGATGTTTTCTAGTTATTTAAATTGATATAACAAGGTTATATTCAATTTATCGGTGCACACTTGTTGTATCTGTATGGTTCATTAATTGGTTCTTTCAAGAAAATATTAAATCCTTTTAGTTGATCATAGTAATTAAGGAATCTCATTTGGATCATTAAGAAGAACTTGGTAATCATATTCTTGCATGTTTATACAAGTTATAAACTCAAATTTATTTTCCAAACAATTAGAGTATCTTCCAAAAAGAAGTTACTCATTTTAGATTTCTCATTCGATTCTAAATACCCAATAAGGCACTAGTCTATACATTTTCACCATTTAGATTTCACTCATTTTTACATCTGTTAAATTGAACATATTAAGTTTTAGCCTTGATATTGCTATACAATCTATACCAAAATAAAATTCATTTATCCACTCCCATTTTCCATTGAGGATGAATTATTTTAGGAAATAAACACAAACCAAGTCTGCCTCATTCATATAGGTATACCCACCTCGTTCTAGCAGCACCTGAAGAGAAGAAGGTCTAAACCATTTTGGCCTTGTCTATTACCCTGAAACATACCAAGAGATTGGCAACCTCTTGAGGCATTTTTCCTACATTTTTTAGAGCTAACACCTCCCTCCCTCTATCTCTCTCCCACTCCCTCCCTCTATCTCTCTCTCTCAAGTATCTTCAATATCCTACCCCCTCTCCCTCTCTTAGGTCTCTCTCTCACTCACTCACTCCCTCTATCTCTCTCCCCTAAACCCTTAACCCTTAAACCCTCTACCCTCAACCCTTAACCCTCCCTTCCTCTTTTATCTCTCTCTCAAGTCTCTCCTCCTAGAACCACTCCCTCTCTCGTCTCTCTCTCTTCACTCACTCACTCACTCTATCTCTGTCTCTCCCTCCCACTCCCCTTCTCCCTCTCTTAGGTCTTTCTCTCTACCTCACTCACTCCCCTCTATCTTCTCCTCCACCCTAAAACCCTTAAACTTATTCACCTCTACCCCTTTAACCTCGCTTCTATCTCTCTCCCACTCTCCCTCTCTCTCTCTCTCAACTATCTTCTCACATCCTATCCCTCTCCTCTCTTAGGTTCTCTCTCAATCACTACTCCCTCTATCTCTTCCCTTTAACCATAAACCATAAACCCTTTTAACCCTTTTTTTAAACCCTCTAATTCTCAATTCTTCTTAACCCTCCCTTCCCTTGTATTCTCTCTCTCTCTCAAGTCTCTCCTCCTAGCACTTACCCTCCTCTTAGGTCTCTCTCACTCACTCACTCAATTTTATCCCAAGTCTCTCCCCCTTTACCCTTCTCCTCTAGGTCTCTTTTCTCTCACCTCACTCACTCCCTCTATCTCTCCCACTCCCTCCCTCTCCTCAAGTATCTTCAATATCCCACTCCCCCTCCCCTCTCTCTTAGGTCTCTCTCTCTCACTCACTCACTCCTTTCTTATCTCTCTCTCCTTTAACCCTAAACCCTTAACCCTTAAACCCTCTAAATTTCTACCCTTAACCCTCCCTTCCTTTTTATTCTTCTTTCTCCTCAAGTCTCTCTCCCCTCCTATCACCACCCCCTCTCTCAAGTTCTCTCGCTCACTCAGTCACTCTATCTCAAGTCTCTCCCTCCTACCGCTTCTCCCTTTCTTAGGTCTTTCTCTCACTCACTCACTCCCTATATCTCTCTCCCCTCCACCCTTAACCCTAAATCCTTAAACCATCTAGCCTGTACCCTTAACCTCCCTCCCTCTATCTCTCTCTCCCACTCCATCCCTCCCTCTCTCTTTCTCAAGCATCTTTCAAATGATCCTACCCCTCCCTCTTGCCTCTCTCTCTTCTCACTACTCACTGCATCTATCTCGGCCCCTAACTCCTAAACCCTAAACCCTAAACCTCTAACCCTAACCCTTAACCCTAAACCTCCACCCTCCACCCTCCACCCTCCCTTCCTTTATCTCTCTCCCACTCCCTCCCTCTCTCTCTCTCTCAAGTCTCTCCCTCCTACCCCCTCATCCTTAAACCCTCAACCATAAACCCTTAAACCTTATATCATCTACCCTCAACACTCTTCCCCTCTCCCTTCCCCCTCCTAATTCTCTCTCTCTCTCTCTCTCTTGCCCACCCTCCACCTCCTAATTACTAGGGTATATGTGTGCAAAAATAGGCTATATTACATTTTTTTTTTTCAAATTATATGTTAGACACGAATTGGATATCCAAAAAAAATTGGATACCTTATTTGAATCGGATATCCAATTTGTAGTACTTTGGCTTGGGCATTGCTATGGAGCAATGTATTGACACCCAACCCAAAAAAAAAGTAAACTTGGGATTTTTGTGTTTTTTGGCAAGCTCAAAACGCTAATTTTTTCATGTTGCCACTTTTTGGCCCATCATGATCCTACACATACCTAGGTCTAAATCAGGTAGTTGTTATTGCTAAGGTGGATCACTCCTTTCTTCGAAGGCCATACACTTATGATTGGGTCAAGTGTTCTTTTCTTTAGAAAATTCCTATTGCCTTTTGATAGGTTAATTATGATTTGATTAGATGGGTTATGAAGCACTTATTTCAAACAAATATCTTTATGAAAGAAGTATATTGGCATGAAATTAAATATGATTTGTATTCCAATGTAAAAACTACAAAGAATGGAAACAATTCTTTCAACACATAAACTATTATGTAGTAGTCAATTAAAATGAAAAAGCTTACTCTATATTAGTTAGGATACACAACTAAGAAAATAATCTAAAGTGACTTATTTATCCTAGAGGAACTAAGTATATAGTATACAAAGAAAACCAACAAACCCACAACTACCCCTATTTTGAAGGAGTTTAGTTTTCTCCCCTTCCTGATCTCGCTAATATTGTCTAATTCTTTTAAAGAGATGAAGGGTCATAACACAACTTTATTCAACCCAGTAAATAGCTTGGTTAATGAAACTTGACAAAAGCAACAAAATAATTGCTACATTTGGCATTTCAAGTTGAATGAAGAGTGGTGACAATAATCTACTTATATTTTAATAAAACACTATTTTTATAAGAAGTCTTGACATTAGAAAGATAAGTGTTACTTATAGTTTAATAAAGCACTATTATAGCTTTACCAACATATACCATTGTATGCTTGCATGGTGGTGCAGGATCACCTAAGGAACAACAGGCAGTTTCACTAGGCAATTAGAAAATCTAGAATGAAATTTTGTTTTGTTACCATGAAGGTCATGTTGACCATTGAGTTTAAGAGATAGCTTAGGAATGTGTTTGATCTCTAGGATAGAAGTTTTGAAAGGATGGATGAGTTTAGAAACTCATCTTCCGTAGTTTTCTAAAAATTGGCAGAAGTTGGAAAACACGGTGCATTTTGCAATTTTTGCCACTAAGTAACTGATATGTCTGACCAAGGGAGAATAACTGATTGATTAACCCTATTTAAGGTGTGCCTTGACTTGAGAGCAGGGTTGGAAGCATTGGTATTGTGGGAAAATTTTGTGAATTGAAAGAAAAATAATGTTTTGTGTGTTATTACTGATTTTTGCTTCAAAGTAGAGTTTAAATGGATTGAAGTTGCTACTATGTTTTGTGGAGGATGTAGTTTAGTGTTTTCTCAAGCTTAGTGTGCCATCTTTTAGTCTTTTTTATTTGATTTCAATCATTGTTTGTAAATAGTTCATTTTAACCCTGCTGCTAGTTTGAACCAGACAGTTTTCTAGAAATGGAGTGTTAGTCCACTTTCCCAACGTAAAAATTGTACGGACCTTTGGGAATAGTGACTAGACTCCATGTGTGTACATATGGTAGGCTTTAGGGTTTGTTTGAGCACAAGATCTGTTGGAAAATTCTTCCCCTAGGCGAGCCAAGAAGAGTCTGGCTAGGGAAGACAAGGAGTGCAAGGCACATCACTTGCAGGGGTCATTGATTCTTGTTGAATTTCCTTTTTGAGAATGAAGGTGGAGGTCCTACTAAGGTTTGGTAAATAGGAGGAGGCTCCAATAATCCATTTGGTTGGTGAAAGACTTGACAAATTGAAGGCAACCTGAAAATGGCTTAAAAACCCTAATTTATGCTCATTTTCAAGTTAAGGCTTTGTACGACTGATAAAGGCCCAAGACCTCAAAAATATTTGGGAGGTGTTCAATTGAACCAAGAACCTCAAATAAATAATGAGGTGTTCTTTGGAAAGTTTTGAGCAAACACCAGTTTTCTTAGAGAGGGAGACCTAATTGGGGCTCATGGGCTAGTAGCCTTTTTTAACCCTAGATGATGGTTTGGTGAAAGCGATGAAAAGGTGGAGTTTGGTGAAACTTCAAGAACCCCAAGAGGATGGTTTGAAGCTATTGAAGATAGCTCTACACCCCTGCAAGAACTAATAGTGTTGAGGATAGGTTAGCCTTTAGGGTAGATTAAGGGCTAAGGAAGAGTCACCAAGATTGACTTGGTTGGTTGAATGGTGATGGTATTGGGGTTGAACAAAAGAACCAGGGGTACCTAAACATGAGAAGGGTCCTATAGGTTAAGGTGGTGAAGCAAAACACCAAGGAGGTCTTGCAAGTAAGACCTAGAGCAGAAATATGTGATTGATTCCTCCAACCCCCTCCCTATCACATGGCTTCTTAGTTAATATATGGGGAGAGAAAGAGAGAGAGAGAGAGAGAGATAGAGATATATGGGAAGAGAAAGGAAGAGAGGTGGAGATAGAGATCTCGATGGATAGGGGATAGGAGGGAGATAGAGAGGGGGAGGGAGAGAAAGGGATATAGATAGAAAGAGATAGAGAGAGGAGTGAGAGGGAGATAAAAAGAGAAATAGAGATAGAGATATAGAGTAGGAGAGATGGAGGGAGAGATGGAGTGAATGAGAGAGAAAGGGGGAGAGGGAGAGATAGCTCAATAGATAGAGGGGGGAAGAGGGAGTGACATAGATAGTGGAGATATAGAGAGTGACAGGGAGAGATATATCACCCTCCTATATCTCTATCTATTCATCCCTTATCTCTTTATCTCTCTACCTCTCATCTCTTTGTCTCCTTTCTATTTGAATATTTTGTCATTATCTCCCTCTCTCTCTATATTTTCTTCCCTATATTTATCTTTGTCTCCTTAAGTGTGCAATGGGTACATTGAAGAGGTCTTAAAGGAGAATTATCATATCTTTAATCAAATGGCATACTACCTTGAGCATAACTCCCCAAGGACACATGCCATCCTTGGATTATTGACATGAAACAACCAATCAAAATTTAGTTTTTGTCTCTCATAGTAATATATATTACTATTATATTAAACATATATTATATTACTTATATTTTGTATTATATAAAAATATACTTATTACTAATTATTAATTATAATAATTTTATACGTATTTAATAATTTTGTTAAAGAATATAATATATAATTATAATAAGTTGAATAATTATATTATTTATTATGTAAAATATAGCTAATATATACTTAACTATATTGTAGAATATTAAAACCTAGCTAAATGGCACCAAAATTTTCAATTTAATTCACATATTGTAAAACCTAACGAAACTAGGTTGTAGCTCATCAAATTGGAGAAGTGAAAGGTCAATACTAGCGCCGAGGAAGACTTTGTAGTGAAAACAAGGTCAATGCCAGCACTGATGAAGATTTTGGAGTTAAAACAAGGTCAATACCAATGTCGACGAAGAGTTTGGAGGAGTGAAAACAAGGTCTATATCAGCATCAAGGAAGAGTTTGGAGGAGTGAAAACAAGGCCAATACCAACATTGAGGATGAGGTTGAGGGCACTCAGGGAAAATCAATGACCAAGGGGCAATGAGTACTGTAAGTTTGGCACCCCCATTCTCTTTAACCTGCAATTTTCATGCCTAGTTTTCAAAGATCTTCTCGTACATTGGCGCCCCCATTCTCGTAAAATGGTATAAGATAAGACAAAAAATAAAATAGCTTAGTCTTTCACATTTTTATCAACCAGCCTCAAGTCTTGGAAAAACTCCCATGATCAACCCACATCTTGGTTGAGGTCTAGTATTTCATCACACATAGCCTTCATCGCATGAGTCTGAAGCAATTGTAGACTTAGCCCAAGTATATGCTAGGCTAAGGTAGATTTAATGAATGGAAATAGAGGCATACAATTCTTCTTAAATACCTCCACCACAAACATATGCAAGGTGTTGGTTGTTTTTACAGTAAGCAGGTTGATCTTCTAATCTACCTATGGAATTGCCAATTCCAATGAAGGGCAGCTCGAAGGACCTGGACCAACTGACGAGGATTTTAAAGACCTCCTATACTTTGGGCTCTACAAGACCCGGGAGGGTGATCCCTTAATGTGTTTACAACCTCTGCACTATCATCATAAACAACATTAACAACAACATATAATCTCATTTAAGGCTCAACATAATAGGATAATATTGAATAGAATTGGTTGTTTACCAATAATATCAACTATTTGGAGCATGAGATAACTACAACATTTCACAGTATAATATAGTCATTGATTTGCAATTTTTAGCAAGCTCTAGGTAAAGGCAAACAAATATTGAACCATACGAATAAGTACAACTTAAATCAGTGCCATATATCCATTGGAGGAGTCAAATTTATAAGCATCTAAGGGTTTATGATAGATTTAACACATAACATATAAGATCCTTGATAACATTGCTTTACAATCCCATAAATATGTATTCTAACCCAATACTACCTATCAAATCCTTATACAAAACATATCCACCTACAATCCCATTCAAGAATTTTAATTAATTCCTTGAATTAAAGCTAAAACAAGAATCATACACACCACAATAGTGAGATGAACGAAACAACCCTTGATCATTTTATTCAAAATTCAGATATGCTTGTACAATAGAGAGACATGAGTTCAAATTAATCATATCAATTCAAATGCCAGTACTATCATAAAACATCAAATCCCCATGAATTCAAAACCTACTACAAAATGACTCCAAACCTAAATTGCATTTTCCCTAAAACCATTAGACTTTATAATTTTATCTGCAACTTCATCTAGACTCGACCAAAAATATCTAACTTGCTAACTCGTACTTTTGGCCTTGAAATCCTTCTTATAGATAAAGAAGGGGAAAACAAGCATCGGGCCAGAAATCACACGTGTCACTAGCCAATTGGATTGCCTTGTGATATTCCAAAAATTTGTTACAATAGTAATCTCCCCAGAGAATCTTCTTGTTCATCGTGCCCGTTGAGAATGGTTAATGCAGCAACAAAAAACTTCAAGAATTTTGCACCTAGACTATCACCAAAAAACAAAACTAGAATCTGTTGTAACTACAATAGCTGATTTTTCAACCATTAGCAGCCTACTCCTTTTCACTCTTCCTCAGTTAAATATACATTTACCCATTTATGGTATTCTTCATTAGTTGGCCAATCAAAATTGATCACCTCATTCACCTTGACACTATAAGGTTTGTACTTAACTGCCACCTGATTCGCTTCTCTTTCAAAAGACTCCAAGAATGAGCTGGTGCTAATGATTTTGTCCATACAACTCACCAACAAATCATAATCGAGATACCTTGTTTTTGAGGTTTTTGTAGTCCAAACATGATATAAAGGGGCTCTTACACTTTGTGATTACTATAGCTTGTGTAAGAGGCCCCATGGATACTGTTGTAATTGTAGGATGCATGAATAGGGCGTAGGATGAGAAATAAAGAAGTT
This sequence comes from Sequoia sempervirens, assembly GCA_007258455.2. Classification (NCBI taxonomy): domain Eukaryota; kingdom Viridiplantae; phylum Streptophyta; class Pinopsida; order Cupressales; family Cupressaceae; genus Sequoia; species Sequoia sempervirens. The sequence continues at coordinate 5,308 of VDFB02210610.1, read as the reverse complement.
ATAGCTGCTATCCTCAAGAGTTTTGTGAAGAAAAGCATGTGAAATGAGAGGTTCAAGCCTAGGTTTCAACAAAATATGTATGGGAGATTTGATTTTATGAATTTTTATCCATGTGCAAACCTAATGGGTTGTTTCTAAACACTTAATATAAATGATATGCATACACACACACACACATATATGTATGTATGTGTGTATGTATGTATGTATGTATGTATGTATGTATGTATGTATGTATGTATGTATATGTATTTTTAAATGTAAATGTAAATGAAATTACTGGATGCTCTCCTAGAACAATAAATGCAACATATCATTAAAGAAATCTATATCTATGTATATAAATGTGTATTTCTAAATGCAAGTGTAAATGCAAAGAGCATATGGTTTTGTAGTGTTATAGATACAACATATCCATAAATTAATGCAATTGAAATTCTAAAGTCTTCAACACATATAATATAAAATCGATCAAACTATTAAACTACATGAGAAATAAATGAAAATAGTAAATGCATATGTATGTTTATTTGTAAATGTAAGTGTAAAATAAATAAGAATAATGAAAACTATAAAAGAATACAAGGGGAGACCAGCGCCTTATTGGGTATATGGAGTCTAATGAATATTTGCAAATGTGAATTTCAATAATGGCAATAATTCAAACTGTCGGGCACATAAATTGTTTATTTGTGTAAACGTGCCAGTGAATAATTGACAACTCTTCTTGAGATAGAATGGAAATTCTAGTTATGTGATTCTTCTTATTAATCCAAGTAACACTTCCCAATTGTTGTGATTGATTAAAAGATTTCAATCCCTACTTTAGAGAACCGAATAACCAAATCACGCATATATAGAAAATGTACAATGATAAATTGAGTATAAACTTATTATATCAATTTAAACAATAGAGAAGCATCAGAATGGAGACAATCAAATAACTGCATAAATTTAACAAACAACTGATACCAAAATCTTAGTCTGTGACTTAGATATCTTCATTTACTCCATCAAAATACATGCATCTGAGTCTCTGATTATCAAAATTCATTGTCTACTACAGATGACCTATATGCCATCTGTCTGATGTCTGTATCTTGGATCTCTTCAACACTTAGTTCTCTAGGAGGGTGGTTGTAATCTTGAGTTTTTAGTTCTCTAGGAGGGCTAAATAGAAATACGAAATTACATAATAGAACCTTGTAATCACATTTGATGTAGATTCAAATACTAGTCGTCGATCCTTCACTTTGGTCAAATGATCAAACCGTTGCCTTCAAAACAAACTAACACGATCTCCATCATGGCAATAAGGGCCCACCATACTATGCATTGCCAAGGAAATCCACGTGGCGCTCGCCCGCGACATCGCAATCGATAAAGACCTCACAACTTCTGATCACACTATGGTGGGAAACCATGGATCTCAACTATCAGTAATCCTATTCGTTCAACATAGTTGCTAGCTTTGTCATTAACCATCAAGCAGCTTTCCTACCAAGATTATAACATCTGCGTTGATTTGAAAAACTTGCATCTCATAAATGCTTTAGTAACCCGCTACATAATGTATTAAAACTAGATAAATGTATCAAATTATTTCTATCATCTCTTTGGCTTCATTAAATGAGACACACGGTGCTCACCCATGATATCACGATCAACCAAAATAGTGTGGCGGGGTCATCACGGGATGGCGGGGAATGACTGAGATCAAATGATAATTGATCTACGGTCACACAAACTTGTCCCTCTGCAAAATATAAAACATTTATTAAAACGACAAGGGGACATCACTAGGCTGATGATAAACAATGACATAAGTTGTTTTTTAAACAAGGGAGCATAGGACCATCCAAGACTTAAGAAATAATAAATTAAGGTGAAGGAAATAAAATGATAAATCAAAAGGGGCCCAGCCTAGACGAAGTGATGGGGCTTAAGTTGTTTTAAAACCCTCCCCAAAAAGTAACGCCCCAAAAGATCCCACCCAAGGCGTAAGATAAACACTAGGGTTTTACATGAAGACAAAGGTAAAACCCCAACCTTAGGCTTTTCCCTAACACCATAGATGACTAGAGACATAAGGCAAGATAAAAATGGAACACAAAGAGCAAAATTTTGAAGTTCCATCACAAGGAAAGGTCTCCTCCCTTCTTGGTAGTGATAACCTCCTCCACACACAACCCTTAAAAATTATGAATAAAGGAATATAATCTTTGAAGAACTCAAAGTTGATTATCTCCTACCTGATGCAATTAGTCATTTTATCCTTACAAACATTTATAGTGATTACTAGAGGCACATAGACCAATTCTTCATAATAGAAGAATTTGATCATACTTTTCCAATGATGGAATTATGAGAAACCCTTAGATTAAAATGAATAATTCTATAGCTAAGTTCTTTAAATCATGTCCAACCGTATAAGAGAAGACCACTGCTATGTGTACCTGGATACCATGGAGAAAGGCTCTTTGGGCTCTTTCATCAATCATCCTACCTTAAAACATACCAAAAGTCTCCTAGCAATTAGACATAGGAATATTTAAGATGACTTAAAAAAAAATTATTGCCAAAGCATAAACTTATGATGACTTAACTAGGCCTAGTACACACTCCCTCTCGTTAACCACTTAGACATATGAAAATTAAATGTAAATTTTCTGCTATTTTTAGTCATGTAGGTGTCCAATAAACCACTTGGTGGTGTTTCCCTTCAAGCTTATTTACTTGAATGAGGACAAAAGTCCTTTGATTACAATTAGAGAATACATTTGAGGCCTTGGTTGTGTAACTGGTGGACTATAGTCACATTTAACACTTATTACAAAGTTTGGGAGTTAAAACGTTAAGTAGATTTTATTTGTGATGGACACATTTAGACAGTAGTAACAATAACTTGCAATCTATCAAGACTTGATTACCTTATAACCTGTGAAATTCTAGTGATGAAATGATAGATTAATCATAATGTCACCTTAGGGTCACATCACAATGAAAGAACTTCATCCAACATCCTTATGAGTGTAGGTACCACCAAATAGGTATTTTTCAGATCTGTCTTCCTCGTGCGAGGGAAATTCAGGAAGAGAAGAGGAAAGCAAGACATGTAGTATGTCTAAAAGAGGGAGTTCAACTAGAGGTCAAAAGATTAGAAGAAAATTTTGTAAATGCATGGAATTTTTTCTTGCTGAAGGGGGGTCATGTTCTTATGATGATGAGAGCATAGGTGACGTCAAGGTGCCCTTGAGGTACAAACATCTACGAAACAATGGGTACCCAAGGAACTTCCTCCAATAAACACTAATTTTTGTGTCAACAAGAGGATATATCACATAGCACCATCATCATTACATGGTTTGGGCCTATTTTGCATGGACGACATAAAGGTCTGTTATGACAAAGTGACTGAATTGATGGAGTATTTCGGAACCTGTTACAATTACAAAGATTGGATGCAATTGGTTCAATATACATGAAGTATGCATAGGTATGCACTGTCAACAAATTATATACAGCTAAAAGATAAGGATCAAAATAAAGGATTGGCTATGTACATTGATGGAAGGCCAGAAGCATCAGGGAATATTGCAAGGTTTATAAAATGTACATGACCTGGGTCAACAAATAAGCAACCCAATTGCATATTTGAGGCACTCGAGGGAAACCGTGTATTCGTATGTGCAATAAAATCAATAACTGAAGGGGAAGAGTTGCTAATCGATTACAATTTGAATCGCTTAGTTGCAAACACAGTTACTATGGGGGTGGTATGTACTATGTACCATTTTACCCAACCTCCAATTAATGACTCCAATATACCATTTTATTCTTATGTTTTTTTTTGAAAGTTTATTGGTTTCATTTCAGTAATTTTTTTTATATTAAATTTTTGTCACAGTGAGACATTGATCGTATGGAGAAGGCTCCAGCCCAAAGCACAGATCGCAATGTATCTTCAGGCACTTCTACTCGACAGGTTTACCTCATTGTAATTGTACAAATTAGATATGAGCAAAATGTTTTATTATTATGTTGTTTTCATAAGTTTATTGGGTTAATTTCGATAATGTTTTTAGTATTCTTGTTGCAGTTGATTGATCGGGGAAGAGCACCAGCAGTAGACGAGAGCATCCATAGGGAGGTGCAGTCAATATTATGTGATGATGACATCACTTATTCAACAAACCCTCTCGATATGATAAGGAAGACCCAAAAAAAATGTAATGAAGAAATCCTTAAGTTGTTATTCATAGTGCCTCAAATAGATGAGATAAGAGAGAGGGTTAAAATATTGACTGAGAGATCACAAAACTTGCAAGTAAGTTGTCATGAGGTCTTTAATTATAACATAAGTTCATTCATGGTTTTATATTTTGTACTTTTTTATGTCATGAACTAAAATATGTGTTGTTTTTACAATATTTTTTGCATCCTCATGATGCTCCTAGCCATGATTAGGGTACTGCAAGTGTTGCCCGAGGAGTAGGGGTTGGTACAATTATCCACCCTGATCTTCTTGTGCATACATCACATCACCTGAACCCATCATTCGTGCCTATATTGTCATATGAAATGTCGGCAACACATACCATGCAAGCATTCGTCAGGACATACCTAGGAATGCAGAGGCCACTAGTAGTGGTGATATTTTAGCAGCATTTCCTAGATCTTCCCGTATTACTAGTATGGGAACATTGCTGGTCACATTTGTGGTGACTAAGGATTTTGTTCCCATAAAGATAGAGAAGGTACCAGGTACTTTAAAATGTTTTAATTATTATTATATATAATCTAATTGAAATTTACTTATTGATCACTCTTTTTAGACTATTGATCCCATGATCATTTTGTAGGAAATGATGTTTTTTATAAACATCTAAGTAATATTACATTGGAGCTCTTCGGACCCACCATACATGCACGGTGGAATGCCCAAAATCAAGATTTAAAAGATGAGCTCATTAACCGTTTAGTTGTACTCTTCGGTGATAAAACATTCAACCGAACCAAGGTCCTTAAGAAAGCTAGTACCTATCTAAAGTATGTGAGGGACCAATATAGGTCACATTTAGAGAAGAACAAAAATTACGAGTGTCCCCCCATGATTCTGGAGAGGGAGTGGAAGGACCTGGTGTCGAATGGAAAGGAGAAGGCTGAAAATAAAAAAAGAAAGACACCACCGGGCCAAGCAAGGTATGCGATACTATCAACAATGTAATTATATACTGATTACTCTTTCTTTTTACATAATCTAACACATTTAAAACTTTTCATAGGTTTCCTGACACATCAAAAGCAA